>JABJVR010000043.1:1507483-1537667 GCA_025773905.1 Chitala chitala | reverse complement strand
TTCTCTTTTTTAATGGCTTGGGGTTTTGTATCTGTGTATTGGAAAACAAAATTCGCGGCCTTTAAAAAAAAAAAAAAAAAAAAAAACAATTTTAAATAAATACAGTGCCTCCATGAGAGCTGGCAGTTTATAAACGATTCCGAAGGCTTGTGGTCGCGTTTGTGATCTGGAGCCGTAGCATGACAAACATCGGCCGCTTATTTTCTACCAGTTGAACCGCATTCCAGAAAAGACCACCAGTTTCGGCTGTTGGCCTTTTTTCTGTATATTTTTGGGTTTTTGCAGCACTGGTTCGAAAGTTCAGAGACCTTACCCCAAAGATAAATCCCGACAGCTTCATCAAATCTCGCGCCAATGCCGTAAATCACATTCTCGCCACACCCTCCCCAGCCCCTGCCCCCCCCTGCACCCAAGTGGTCAGATACCTTTGGAATGCGGTCCTCTGTTTCACCATGACCATAACAGCTGAATGGGTTTTACTTGGCAATGTGTGCACACAAGGAAAATACTGGCTCCATTATAAAGGCTGTACTGCCTGAACAATAATAATCTGATAAATTCAGTTTTTCCACACTATGTTAAATGTACATATTCCAAGCGGAATAGTGAAATGCTATAAAACACATTTCTCAGCATCCAAGAGAAATGTTTTAACTAGCTGCAGTGGCAGCGACTTCCCCGCTTTCTCTTTACCAAAGAGGAGAGGGCACTGTGACTGGTGCTACGGTACAGCTGTCATGAATATACAATAAATCTAAAGGATGGCATCAAGCACCCGCTTCATGGTGGCATCTATCACAATTTCATAGCATGTCTGACTGAGATTCACAAAACGAAGACATGCTCTGGCCCAGCGGAGATGGCAGGAATACATTTTCCAACTGCAATTCTCCCAACTCCTGTAATGAGTTTGAAGGAATTAAACAGGTATTATGTACGTACAAAAAAGGTAAATTAAATGTGGGCAGTCTTCATCTGAAATATTTAGGCAAGTTTTTTTAAATCCATTTTGTGTGTGGGCAGGGAAGGAATTAAGAATGTCATAACAGTGTTGGATTTAGGAGAAGCTATTTCGCTGGGGTGTTATCAGTACAGTGGTAGACTGAAGCGGCAAAACGAGGACAGCTGAAGGCCTAACACGCTAAACAAACACGGCACCTTGTCTTAATGCACATGCCTGTAAGCTGTACCCTGAAGCTATCAAACATGTCAGGTCTTGCAGACCGTTTAGTGGTAGACGAGTATTTAGCTATAAAGAAAAAAAATAAACTCAAAACAAACATGCTGCTGTGAATGTATGTGCACAGAAATAAAAGCCATTTTTTATCACACTGTATAAAGCTAACAAATATGTTCCCACAAGGCGATTAAAGTTGGGTGGGGAGGAAAAAAAAAAAAAAAACAATACTTCACACTCCCAAGGAGAGAATAAACACAGAGCTACCCCACTCCCACATCAAGGCTATATGAATAATTAAACATGGGTTTTAATATTTTAGACTGTCCTCCCTCCCAGAGACAACATTATGTTGTTTTTATTCCTTCTCCCACCCAGTACAAGCGAATAACCCCCAACTTTCTAAAGTGTCTTCTCCAAGTTTAATGTGTGAGAACAGGTAAGGCCATACACTGCCATCTGTGACCAATAAAGGACCACACAAGAGTCCACAAAGCTGACAATGGTGATCACAACACAAGACTCCACATCGACGACAACACAAGAGTCCACACAGGTGACATGACAGGAGACCATATTGTGTCGTGTGACTTACCTGGTACATATAGGAGGTGTTGGAACCAAGGTACTTGGCTCCATAGAAGAGTCCATCGGGCCATTTGACCTGTACAGCTTCTCCCACCTCTGGAGGACCAAGCTGGACACAGTCCCGGCTCTGGAAGGAGTAGCAGAGAGAGGACGGGTCATTCCCAGACAACGGAGCTACCAGCCTGCCTTAGCGTACCCATTTACCACGCTAACCCTCGGAGCTTTGGAAACCACAACGAGGTTCCAGTGATCCACTGTACTCAATGTCTCACTAAAAATCCATCAGCTGTCAGAGGAATTCTGTACCCAGTTCGACGCTTGGCATTTCACAGAATTAAGGCGTGATTAGTTCCACCTCAGATATGACTGGCAGGCAGCCTGGCAGCAAGACTGGCATTGCAGCTATGGCAGTGCATCTTCAAACTGGCTGGCATCTCTGGCATTCTGTCCCGATAAATGCTGGTCTGTACCTTAAGCACGCCTGCCTGCATACTTTGAGATGCAGAAAAAAAAGAAAACTATTTATATGGCAGTGCCAATCTGTCGCAGCAAAGCTATGTGCACCTAGTCCCAGGATTTTACCAGTTGCTTGTGCCGATTTAAGCATTAGAACTAATTAACTCCTAGTAATTACACCGCAGCCGGGACGTGCAGTCTTTTGTTACCATGAGACATAAAAACTGAACTGGGATTAGGTGAGAAGGAAGCTTAATGAATTCCGTTTCATTAATTACCAATTTCCATTTTCACTGTGTGATTACGTTCAAAGAAAGCGAGCTCTCTGGAAAGAATGTCTAGTCTCTGTTGGATTTGGGCCAGTAAGTTATTCAGTACATTTACCACTTTTTTCCAGTATATATTAGGAAATACGATTTAATTGGCCAAAAATGTGAACATAATGTCAAAGAATCTACGCATACAGAAGAGAATACTGACTTAAACAGCAGTTAAACTTGCCTTTTCTTACTAAAAATATGCAAGACTTTCACCGCTGAGTGCCATGATTTATCGATATCAGAACAACGTAACATTATGTTCCCTGCGTCTTTCAGAACAGCACAGGAGCAAATGAAAATGTAATTTGTAAAACAATTTAATCTACAATTTGACCTACAAGAAGAGGTACACATTATAACAAGAGAAAAACCCACGTGTAAAAGACCAGTCTTTTCACAATCAAGACTGTGTTTTAAGAGGACAAAGTTCTCTCATTGTCATGTTCTTTAATTATAAACGGTTAACGTCAGAGTGTGGAAACCCATTAAAGCCTAGCATATGTTGTGCGCTAGAATGTAAATTTCATCATGCATCGGTTGAGCGCACACTGATGACCTGGGAAAGGTCCGAAATCTCTAACTGAGCAGCTAATCTCAAAGCCCTGCTCAAACAAGACCACCTGACGAGTACCTCTGTGCCACCTCTCACATTTATGAGAAATGTTGGGCTTCTGCTGTACTGCCTGACCGATGAGGGTCTTCAGATCCACCAGAAAAAAAAAAAAAAAAAAAACTCCCACTAGGGCACTTAATCGTGTGTATATAATTAGCACTAAATGCAGCAGTCATTTAGCTTTTTGCGTGTCATTAGGTAACCCTTGCAAACAGGACTATTAATCGTTAATTGTAGACGAGGACGCGGAATCGGTGCTGCTGCCATTTGCATTTCTCATCTTATTCCCGCAGTTACCGCAAGTCACTAAATAAGCCCTGTTTATGACTTAATTTAGCAAATAATCTAGTTATTTAATCACATTCAGCCATATTAAAATGCTGTATTTTAATCCATACATACTTGCTGAGCCTACACCAACACAAAAAAAGCAGTAATGGGGAAGAAAAATAATCATCCTCTAAGTCTTAATGACTTTTCAAACTTTAGAGTAAATTGAGAACATGGTGTGGCGTGGCTATGAGCAGGGGTGTCCATATTTATGATTAATTGCCTTCAGCTTCTCTATATAAACCGTTATCTTATCTAGCTGTGAAGAAAGATAACAGAAAACTAATTAGTTGGCTTTTCTTTCGGTACACTGACGTTTACTTCTGGTGTGTGTCTGGAAGTTTGTTCCCCTCGTGCATAATTATAAAACCAAGCTCAGTTATTACCATCTTCTTAAACCAATTCTGTCCTGGTGCTCGCTCAAGTGTTTCAAACTTGTAATATGACAAACGCAGGGCAGAAAGTTAAAAACGAGATGTAGAGTAGCAAATGTCAAATGCCTTAGATGTCGTCAGTTTAAAACTGCAGAATGTCTGTAAGCCAATCCTGATTAATTTCCAATTGGCCAAGTGGCTGGGGATCATTTTGGGGGTTAAACACAGCTTTTTCACTGTGTACTCGAAAGGTCTATAATGGCTTGGCTCCAAACCACCAGTCTGAGTTCTTATCTTGCAGTATTACTCTCTCCTGTTCCTGTCTGCCTTCCATGGACTCTGGGATAATTCTCTGCACACCTTGAACATCACAAAGCCGTAAACTGAGCGACTGCACTTCGGATGCAATTTATCAGCACAAACTTCTCCTTACGTACATTAACCCTTCACAGTTCTATCTAAACACTACCTCTCAAAGGGCAACGTTTTTTAGAAGTTATACTTATAGTATATGGAATCTTCTATTTAGTGTGTCAAGTCAGTGTTTTACTTTGTATTACAAGATATTGGATTTCACATTGTGTTACTTTTATTATGAGGATTTTGTGATGTTACTTACAATGTTGCGAGGTGTGGACTCGCCCCAGCAATGCACACAATCACATGAGCGAAATATCGACAAAACCGTAAAAGCATAGCAGGCAGTGACATGCGCACGTTCTGTGGAGACGGACTGATCAGAAAGTTAGGCTCCTACAGTGGGCACTGATCATGCAGCTCCTACAGCATCTGACAGGATCAGACTCTGTATCTGGCCCTAAGGTCACATGCTCCTGCAGATCCAACATGCATCATAAATGGAAGACATTACACATGAAAAAACTAAAGATGTTTGCAGATCAGATACATCTGTGTGCAGGAAAAGTGCAAGACCTGCATTTTCTCATTTCCAGGAGGATGAAGCAAATGGTATTTGTTTGTCAAATGGTGAAAGACAGGAATTAAACTGGAAGCTGAGGATGTGGAATTTACATCATTAAGGGAATTTCACACTGACAAGAAAACTCATTTTATAACCCTCATCCTGATGGGGATTTTGGCTAACCAAGGGTGAAGGTGATCATATAAGGCTTGACGGGGTGGGGGTGGGGTTTTTTTTTTTTGCAGACTCGGCACATCCCATGAAGATGGACAAAAAAATTAAATATTAAAAGGGTTAAGGGCTCCAGAGAAGACAGCTTAACACGGCTGCACTTTCACTCTCTGCGTTGCCACATGAGATTCAAACTGTGTTGAGATATCGCAGGATGTCATGGCAAACTTACCGCAGTGCAAGTGCGGGTAGCATTTGCACGGGCGCAGTGACCCCACGTGAAACCCACTGTCCCGTTCCACCTTCCAAGCAAGGACACTGCAGTCACAATACATCATGACCCCTCCCACCACCCATTAACTGTTTGTGAAGAGCGGCATGTGCGACAGAGATGGATGCGCACAAAACACATGTGAGGCGGCACAAGGTCGCGGTCTGACCACAGCATGCCATGATGATTATTTAAATAAAGCCTGTGGAATGGAAGGTCAGCAACACTTAGTATTAAACCTACTGACATGCGACACGGGAAACGTCACTAAATCACCTAATACTGGTGTACAGTAACTGGAAAAGAGGAACCAGATGTTACAGAGCCAGTTCACAGATCATGGGTGTAATCCACTAAAAAAAAATGTACATGCATCCTGTATCAATAGAAAAACGATGTAAGTTTTAGATTCGGTTATATTGAGGGAAAAAAATTGTATTTCCATTTACATCACTAAGAATGGTATATAGACTTATTGTGAATTTAACACCATCTGCAGCAAAAGATGAAGGGTGATTTTGAGATCCTACAACAGAAACTCTCTCCCCTCCAATTTCAAATAAACCTTTAATCCCTACAAATGTGTGCGCTGTGCACAGATCAACAGTTACGTTTCTGGAATCTTGCGATAAGACCTGTACCAAAACAAACTCACACCAGAAGTCATAAATTATCATTTCATAAAAATATATGACTTCAGGACTGGTAAATGCTGTCCCCATTTTGCTAAAAAGAACAGACCCCCCTGAAAAGACTACACAGCATCAGTTAAGAAGACTCTACGATTCTACGCAAAGTGAAATGCATTAATTAGCTTGTGAAGTCAGAAACGGGACTCTCTCATGAAGCAGTGTGGAGCCAGCTTCTCCCAGACAAAGCAGACCTCAAGACATTCTATTCCACTCACTGACTAAGAAAACCAACACCACCATTTGTTGCTGAGGATTTTTCTTCATTAGATTTACGGACCTAAAAGGGCAGAAGACTTCAGTGACAGCAACATCAGAACAGAGTTCAGGACTTCCCAATCCGCACCGCTAAGAAGATCCAGTGCATCTCTTTGACAAAAAATTGCCACACAGGCCAGAAATAGGAGGGGTTACACTCACAGCAAGGACAGCAAGCAGACTCTGTGCCCTGGTCTGTTCCTGGTTGGTGAGCTGCACATCTCAACCTGACACTGCTGGTGTTGAGGGCACCCTGGACTGTCAGGGACTGCAGAAGCTGGGAGATTTACCTCACTACTGATTCAAGCATGGGCCAACTGCCTTCAACTGTGGATCAGTGATCAACGACAGTGACTACAGAACACCATGTCTACTGATTTATGAGGCCTTCTCTGTTCTTATGTTTGTCGAATTCCACTTACCGGCTAACATTTCCAATCCTTCTAGAAGCACTATCTGACAGTAAATTAAAGTGTGAAGTTCTTTCTTTTTTTTACACAACGGAAATGAATTAGGTAGACTGCTATATGGCTAATAAAAAACAGAATGTTCCAAAAAATAAGCATGAGGTCAGCGTCTCATATTTGCTCTGCTGACTTGTCCTGGCTTAGGCCCAGAACCAGTCGACATTCCTAATTAGGCCAAGAGCTGCCAGCCTGCACACAGTGCCACATTTCAGAGCCGCACCTGACAAGGTGATTCCTCCTGACAACATGGCTCACCGAGCCCTCACTTATGACAGCCTGGGCCTTCTGCTCTGGGAACAGAGGAGCTGGCTGAGACCTAAGGGACTCCGTGCTGCCATGCCGCATCAGAGTCCAGGTGGGTCGCAAGAGTAGGGCAGCCTGGCGCTGTCGCCCCCGAGCATGACAGTGCCCACAAAAGGGTGTGGCACTGGAGGCCCTGGTATGAAAACCATATCTAGGCTATCAATGACCTGTGTTTATAGTCCCATTTTCCATGAATGTTCAGCAACATCTTGCGCCTTTTTCTGCAAGAATGTTCCACAGGATCGTTCTTAGCTATCCGTGCTAGGAAACAGGAAGTTGTGAAGAAGGAAATCTTTTGATCGCGTCTATTTAAAAAATAAAGGCAGATGACATCAGGCTCACCACGATGTCCTCAGGGAAGGTGTCGTTGCTGAAGGAGCCGTCGTCAAACATGACTTCGTAGAAGGTCTGGGATGTGATCTCCGCCACTCTGCAGGTGTAGTACCTCAAGTTTTTGTGCTTTGCGATGACCGTCTGTCCCAGGACAATGTCCTTCTTAGTCGCTTTGTTTTTCTGTTGAAACAGAACCTCCTACATAACCCACAGCTACACGCGTCACATCTACAGTACATCAGTTCATGCGAGAACTGAACACCTCACAACAAGAAAAGCCTTACTTATTCTGAAATCAAATTGTTGATTGGCACGCCATAATTTTATTTCTAAATTACATGGAATTACGTTTACCAGACAGAGAATTGCTAGATAAAACTCTAAATCGTGCATATGACCACATGAAATGGATATTAAGAACGGCAGTAACATCATATTGCAAATGAACCATTGATAGTGAAAATTATAGATACTGTGTATTATAATTATTTAAATTAGATACCTAGAGTTGTAAAACTGAAGATTAATAAAGAACATGGAACAGATGTTATGAGTTGTCAGAACTCCATTGCAGATACCAGCAATGTGGTAATTCAATAAAAAGTTTGTCAAAGTTAAAAGTAATAATAACCTGAGTTACAGGTCTGCACAACAAAAAATTGTGGCAGCTAAACTAGAATTACAGAAAAAAAACTTGCAGAGGATCACATTAATATTGTTCGGGATGTCACATCAGCACAGTACACAGTGCAAGTTCTGTCTGTTCAGGTGGTAAAACAACTCAAACCGAGTCCCTCAATCAACCGGCAGCATGAAAGAGTGCAGCATGTACCTGACACGCAACGTGCTGGTGTACGTAGGGAAGACGGGCGTTCACACTCACTGAACACGACGAGCGCGTATGATGCCGGTGGCACGTGATGAAGACCACATAGGGCCAGTCGTCAGGCTCCATCGTCACGCCGGCAGCGTGGGCACACGTCACGTGGAAAGAGGTGGGGCAGCGGCCGCACGAGCACTGGATGCACGCCCCCGACAGCTTCTTCATGCGCTTGCGGCAGTAGGCGCACTTCTGCAGGCAGAACAAATGCTGCACGTTCACTGGCTGGCTCGAGGCCGCGTCGGATCGCCGGCGTGCGGTGGGGGTGGCGGTGGCTCACTAAGACTTTGCTTCTTCATTATCTTCCATATGAAAACATCTTATTATTACTAATCGATGTTGGCAAGTTTAAAAGAGCGGCCGTTCAACATAATTTCTTCTCAGGAGGATGGAATCATTACACCATCAAAACCTTTGTGTTAAATTAAATGAGCATTCCCTCTACTATTCCTGATGAATTCATCCACCGCAGCTTTTCTCAAAAGACGCACAGTTAATTGCACAGTGGATTAGAGGGTTTAATTAATCTGGTAAAACATGCCACAGTGTGGAAACCAAGGAGCCTTGACCTCCAGCATCCCAGCGAGCTTGGGTGATGAGGAGTCCATAGGCACTGCTCTGTGTGGCCTAACAGAAGGAGATCCCACAATAATCCTGGCATGTGGACCACACCAAATGGCTTTAAAGAAACTAACGAACAAAAATCAATTCTGAATAGAGTCCCATGACCACAACAAGGCAATACTGCTTACTGCTGTAGACCGAGGCTAGAACCACCCTCTGGCTCAATTCCTTCACGCAGAGGGCGTGCGTAGCATTGAGCTTTTAAAGCATTAACCGCGACTGAGCACCAAAGGCTGGTGCGAAAGGGAGGGCACAAACATCCGCCCATAAAACAGCGATTACTATGTCTTGTCACCGGACATGCTCGGTAACGTTCAGGTGTCATCCTCCTGGTGACAACGAGACAAGACACAATGACGTCTTGGCAAACAGCTTTTGACGCTGGAACTAATTGAGATATTTAACCAAATGCAACAGGGGGAATGGAAAGGGGGCATACGCAAATCAGATTATACATCTGCCTGACATTTGCAGAGAGAGACTCAACTGTTGCCTCTTCCCAGAGTGGCACTGTACATAATAATCAATTCCGTAGCCTGCTCAAACTATCTTGAGAGGTAGCCATTTACCACCTACCGCTTCAAAAACAGCCCACTTCACACCGCATCTCAAACTCACCCAAGCAAAGGAACCGGCGCAGGCTCCTAGCCAGCGTGATAAACCGCAATCATTTAGGCATATTATACAAAACATTGTTTCATGAGCAACAAACTTCCTTCCTTAACTTAGTCTTAAAACGCCAGGTAATTGTACCACTTTCACATACGAGCACTGGCCGTGCACACGAAGTGAATATCTACATGAAACACTTCACGTTTCCTTTCTTGCGGTCTTTCAGTGGATTTTTACATAGTGCTGTGGTTTCCATTGCAATGTACTTGACATGAGACAAGATTAGACAAGATGTCAGAGTGAAGAGCAATTTAAACATTTCCTTGACAGCCCGTCTTAGAGAGGAACACAAAGGACCAACACGGTAATGAGTCCGAGCGGACATCCGCTGTGACAGAAGCATATCAGGATGAATTTTGGTCAAAATACAATATGTTCTTCCAGACTGCAGCTAGTCCTATAGCTCAGTCCTATAGGTGCCAGCCTGAGCTACAGTACAAAAAAGTGACTGGGGAAAAAGCAAAAGTGACTGGGAAGTCTGCGAAGGCGGAACATAATTGGCACCTTTCTGCAAACGAGATGGTGAGAGAGAGTGAGTGAGTGAGTGTGTGTGTGTGTGTGGGGTGGTAATGTGAGCAGGGTTTGTGAGCTGCCTGTTGCACTGGCGCCTCCTACAGGCTTCACAGACAGCTGCAGGGTGATCGCTGCCTGCTATGAGAGAAGCATGTTCGAGGGAGCTTAACAATGAATTTAATTTTTTAATGGGCGGAGGCCCTTACACCGCTGATGGAGACCTCATTCCCATGTCACCATGCTTGCGTAAAAAGTAGTAAATACTGTAAATAATAACCCTAACGATAATCCATCTACCCTTTCATTCATCAGCATTCCTATACCTCTGTAAATACTCAGACATATCAATGTGGTCTAATTAATCCTTTTGTCAGATTCACAGCTGTGTTTTTTGAAAAGAGATTCAAAGGGACGAAAAAAAAAAATCACATATAAGACAGGAAGTCATTATTCCGAGATTAAGCAGAACTGTAGGGGGGAAAAAGGTCCATAGAATTTCCTCACGTGACATCTACAAGGAGGCTGAACAGATGGAATTTGAGCACACAGCCGATCAAGGCACCGGATCAGAACTCTCTGACAGACTGTGTAGTTTTAATGATGGAAGGTTTCTCTAGGAAGGCCCTGCGTAGACATGCGGAGGCACATACAAACATTACTCATTTATCTTCAGGTATCCTTCAAGGGAAATACACTATAGAACTGAACAAATCCATGGGGCTCGAGCGCTGCGCTGCCCTGCCCGCATCCCCGTGCACCAATAATATTTTGGCACTGGGCTTCCTGTTTTTCACCCTGAACTTGTTTGTTCAGGAGACACTGCATTGTGTGCTACAACCATTTATCATCAAGATGAAGGAAGACAGAATGCACCGACAGTACCATTTACCGGAGGGTGATAAACACCCGCTTCTAAATCATTCAACTCCCTGCAACTATATATATGACAGTGCACTCTCAAAACACGCTTCCCATTTCGCTCCGGTTTTACAGTATGACTCAGATCACAAAATTACCTTCACACCACTGTAGTTCACATGGTTTGCCTGCATTTATACATAAATACAGACTCAGAGAATAACAGGACTCCATCTCTCATTTTCTTCCCACCTCACCAAGCCTCCAGTTTGCTTAAGGGCAGACCTTCAAAAGGCCGTGCGATCAGTCTATGGAAAATTTAATTATAAATATGGTTCTGAGCTCGGAAAACAGGAGGAAAGTCATTTTTGCTCACTGCTCACACTGAGCAAATGCGCGCCCTTCTACTGGACCCTCACCTTTGACAGCTCAGACTCAGACTAGCGACAAACATCTCGCAGAGAGACCCAACATGCTACTCCAGGAGAAGGAAAACAACGCAAGCAGTCACAACAAATTACTTTCCTGCCCCAACCCGATACGTAAACAGTTGGACCTGCAATTAGCAAAGGATAAGAAAATATAGCATAATGTAACAGCTAATACCTTCACATTTCTACAAGAGTGAGTGAATATATACATAGATTATGTAAGGAGATATACTATTCATTGCATTTTTAAAATAAAATCTTTCGCCACCTGAATTGTGTAATAACTTCTTGAATTCTAAAACTGGGGACAGATAAATGCAGATGCGTACATGCACGCTCAAAAAAAAAAGATGAGAGAAAAATTATACACATACGATCTGTACAGCATTTGACCAGATTAATATTTAGGGTCAGTGTCCATCTAAAATTTGTATGGAACTGGCAAGTTTTATTCAAACTCAAGAAATTATTCATATTTCCTTCATTGAAAAGCACTGTTATAACAAGGCAGAGGAACAATACCTTTTCTCCCAGCAAATAAGAAACCAGTATAAATAACAATGTGGATAAACCAGCTGATTTAACATTCATCATAATGACAAAGTGCCATGTCAGGAAATCCAAATCCAAATTGGAACAGATGACCCTCACCTGCCCAGCTGGAGCTTGCTAGTATTACCTGCAGGTGCTGCAGCTTTTCTCCACAGCCATGAGGCCCCAACTGGGCTGGCTAAACCAGTACAGAGAACAGCTTTTAACAGAAAGCCTGCACTGGAACCAGCCAGAGCCAGCACTATAAATGACTCATTAGGAGTGGCCCCAGAAAGGCTCAGGCCGAACTGACTGATGAGGAGGGCGTACGGGGGTCAGTAGAGGCCACTCAGGGCAAAACACATGGCACTGGGTTTAGTACACAGAACGTGAACCACTCTGAAGGGTGTAACAAACACGCAGCCCCCTGCACTGTGTGTACACGTGTTTACAATAAAAGACGGCACTGGATACGAGACGTGGCTGCCTTCCTTCGCGGGGGTCTTGCTGTGCTGTCTGTTTCTGAGGTGGCAGGGCTGAAGTCAGGAGATAAAATGTCATCGTGCTGCAGGAAACGTATGCATGCGCACGCAAATGCACGCACACAGACTGGCGCGCATGTAGGCACACAAATGGGAACTTGACAGCCTGTATCCACACGTGACCACCGCCCAACATACCAGCCCCTCCCCTCCTCATGTCTCGCTGCCTCGGTTGTTATGCGTGGCTCAGGTGAGGTCCTGGCGGGGGTTGAGGGTGGGGGAGGAGGTAAGAGAGCACTTTACTTTTTCCAATTGCATCAGTACCACTGAGCCCTTCACCTCATATTTTAGCTCTGTCTTGACAGCAGTGTGGCGAAATGACTGAATTCACATCAGTGAGTGAGAATGTGGGGAGGGGAGGACAATGAGGAAGTGTGGTCACCGCTTCCTCTATAAGAAAGGGGGGGGGGTAAGAGCCACCACATGGGCCAGGCTTGGAAAGGGCCACCTCTAACAGTCCCTCATTATTTAAATTCTGATTTGAAACCCACAGGGTCATGTCTGCTTTTCCAAGTGAAAAGTGACTTGTTGCACACAATATGAAGTCATCAAGAGTAATTTGTGGTTTTGCCCATGGCAAAATTACACGATGAAATTTAATAAAGCTGTTTTTTTCCCCTCCTGTGAGTCAATAGTGCCTTTGTAACAGTTTCTGCATACACAACATGGGAAATAAAATAAAAGAACATAATTACAGCAACACTGAACTCTTTAAAATGACTTTGCCATAATATAGTTATGACACTAATCAATGTTTTATTGTTATTTATCCTGGAATGATGAGGCCATGAATCCGTTTTAGACACCAAGGTGACAGCCCTCCTGTTGCAAAAAAAAAAAAATAAATAAATAAGCGTACTGGCGTGAGAAGGTAAGCAGCGCCTCACTCTGCAGGCTGGGTTCTGAGCGAGCCCGCCATTAAAAGTGGCGTTACGAGCCTCGCGGGGTCTGTGCCAGCAGTCGGACACGAAGGCCCGGTGCAGAAATGAAGAATGATTGCAGGTTCTGCTGGGCACCGAACTCCGGCTCCTGGGCCATATATTACCATGATAAATACTGTGTGATGCGTCACATCACAGAGCTCAGCCGAGCTGCCATTCCAGGAGGCTTAATGACTGAAGGCTACCAGGCACTCCGAGGTGTCACGGGAGATGTCCGACAGAAATAGATTCAATTAATTTAACTAATGACACGCTTCCATGCCATATTTCAAATTAAAGATGATAAAAAAAATCCGAGAGCATTACTTTAAAGTTTCTTGACCAATTGAGCACCTGAGCCTGATAAGAGGGAACCATATTTAAGAAGCACAGCTGCCTGAAAGGTCATGTGACTACATCTAAAGACAAGACGCATGCTCATTCAACACTGCTATTATAACATGGTAACTTTCCATTACAATGTTACCAATGGTTAATGGAGAAACGATGAGGAGGACGGCAAGGGCCGAAAAGGGCCAACACCAGCCAGGCCGCAGTCCTCAGAACCACACATCCAGCCGAAAATCAGATCCAGCCCGAAAACCTCAGCGATGGGCTCGTTTCTATTCTCATGTCATGTTATTGCCAGCATCATGTGGTTTATGAAGACATGTATACCTTACTCATGGTGCGCTCTGCAGAATAAATATCAGGAGGTATAGGTAAACCAGGACACTTCACTCCCACCCCCACACACAGTCCTGTCACATTCCCACTAATTAGCAGTTCATTCACTACACACGTATGGTAAACATTAAAGAGTTTGTGCATCTAAAATAAACCATGCTTTTATATGAGAGCATTCAGCCTCATAATCACTGGAATATTTCTGTGTCTCATTACAGAGATTGAGGTTAAACAGCTCCAGGCAACCTGGTTAAATATTCCCGCCAGTCCCAGATGTGGAGTGGGGGGTGGCAATTAAGGAAGGCATGTATTAGCAGAACGGTCTTACAGTTTTCACACCAATTTCACATCTCAGTGCTCAGTGGTAGACTCATATCAGCAGTTATCTTAAACAGCGGGTGGGGGGGGGTTAAATTAAATACAAATACACACACACACACACACATACTTTTTCTAGGCAAAAGTCAAATGCTAACCTAAACATAAAGGCTGAGTGGCAATGGTGCCCGACTGCTATTTACACACTTGTCTCTGTGATAAACGTCAGGCTCTCCGGGAGACGTTCGTATCTATAGCCGAGATGATGAGATCGCCGACGCCAGCGTGAAATTAATGTCCAACCTCTAGGCAGGCGAGAAGGTGACAGTCATTTCAACATGGACAACTTATATATTCACCTGGATTATATTACTGGAACCTGAGGAGGCATTCAAGCACTATAAAGCAATACATTACTGTCACATGTCAGTAACACCCTACCAAAAGACCTCAGCAGAGGGTATCAGAAGAAAACATAAAACGGAAATAATGCTACCTGGTAACCAAAGACCACTTTACAAATACATATGTAAACACAGCAAGGTGATGAACTCGGTAGTGAATCAGTTTGATTCTGAGGAAATAAAACTGGAATAAAAACATTTTTAAAAAAAGCCACAGATATATCGTGTGCAGAACTGCACTGCCGCTGGACAGGGTCATTTTTAAAATTTTTTTTTCCATCTTATCCTTGCCAAGTGCGGCCCTGGTATGGTCTTTCTATTGTGCACTGTGCTCATACAAGGTGCACAGTGCACATGACAAAGGAGCGAGGCCATTAATGGCCCCAGTGGAAGGCATGCCTCATGGCTATCTGCCTCGTGTCATATGTGCCGGCGATGAGATTTGTGAGTGTGTCTGGAGCTTGTTTGCACCTGGAAGTCAGGTGTGGAGAGCTGTAAGTCGAGCATGCAGCACTGGTGAGAGGGGGGTGCAGCCCTCACACCCTCTCCCCCCACCCAGTGCGAACACGGCCACCTCACAAGGCCTCCGCTGGGCAGGCCGTGCCCTCCCTGGCAACAGAAGCCTGCCTGCTGGGCACTGTTCCGCTCTCCTGCATGTGTGGCAAGTTTGCTCCTACAAAGCCAATCAAACACTGTTGACACTATTTCCTGCCACCCAACACCCCAACATTATACCCACAGTGCTTCAGCACATCCTTTCAACCCATTACTTTGTACAAACCACTGGGGGGGGCTGAGGGGGTCGTCTTAACCAGCAGTGTGCTACAGGTACCCCATCACCTACATAAGTCTCTATGACATCAATAAAGCATTAACTACAGCCATCAATTTCTTACATTTACACTCTCAGTATTTACAATTGCACTAACAGGAATTTCATATAGCATATATTTTTCTCAGAACGTTAGACAAGACAGTAAACCAGAGCTGGGTTACGATTACAGCAGATATCTTTACGGCTTGCTCAAACAGCTACATGGTAACTTGTTACATGCGAGGTGTAATCTCAGTTTACAGCCCAAATTACCACAGAGTCTTTGTTGACAAGACTGGCATTAACGATTCTGGTAAATTTGCATTTTATATCAGCCCTCCAGGCACAAACTACGAAATTACTTTCCTACTCTTTCCCCTTAATAGCTCTGTCTGCACATACACAGAAGATTCATACACTCCATACTGAACGGGGGGAAAAAACCGAACCACCAAATTCCATTCCATGGTTCCACATATACTGTAAGGTGCAAAGTACAGGGAGATTGATCTTTTACCTCTTTTTTCCAAAGTGAATGGCTTTCAACTAACAGCCCAAATGTGATAAATAACAAAAAGGAATCACACTGACCACACCTGAGCTGAGTAACAGCAGCACTGTCCTCTATTCTTACACCCTGATCCCTCTTATACAGCTACTAAAGTGTGATGATTAACTCTCAGTCAGCACCAAACATGATTGGTCCACATGGTCCCACCCCCATCCTGTCAGCAAATCCCTGCTCAGGACACTGTTCCCTATAAGCAGCACACTAGCAACCATTACATTTCTTTGTCAGGTACAAATTACCAGCCAGCAGGAGCATTTGGGCCTTGCAGACGTGTTACCCACTTTGTTCCGAACTTCACTATGACCCATGAAGGGGGGGGGGGGGAACCTTAGCTTTTCCAACTCAAAAGGCTCCCATGACAGCGAGAAAATTTTATAGTAACAAAGAAAAGCATGAAGCCCCTGAACAGCATATCGCTCCCTTGTTCACTGTTGTAAACAGGCATTGAAGCATTTCATTACTATTACAGCATTAGCGTACAAAAAAAAAAAAAAAAAAAAAAAAAAAAACCTTAGTGTACTCCATATCGTACGGCAGCAAATGTGTTGGGGTGACTCCCTAATAATTAAATTTGATGGGGAAACCAACAGCTCAGCCTATTTCATCCACAAAATGTATCAGGTTGTGGAACGTGCTGGGCAACTGTGCTACTAAAATATCAGAGAGCATTTTGTGTGTTGACCAAAAAAAAAAAAAAAAAAATGGCCTGACATCACATCATAAAAATATTATGGGAGAGTTGTTAGTGCAACTCAAATGGAAAGATTGCCACTAATTCTAAAAGCATGGCTGTATCTGATATTGACATACTGGCAGCTGATATGAATAAGAATTACTAACCAATATATCTATCATGTTTGTAAGTATTCATATTAATATGGTGCACAGATTCTGGGACATGGACTCATTTGCCAGATGGGCTACAATTAACCGTCTGTGTGTTAATCGCAACAAAAATGTTCATCCTCATGTCATGTTTACAAAATGTCAACAAATTTTTAAATGTCGCAAACTTTACAAAGGGGTAAAAATTGAAGAATTAAATGATATACGTGACAACTACCTAGAGACCATTTCATGGGGAGCAGTTTAGATTGTGTTCGCTGCAGAGTAGGAATATGTCAACATTAAATTAACTGATACAGCCATCTCAAACGACAGTGCTCTTGGGACAAAAATTAAGCATCTTCATTTGGAATAAAAATAAATAAATAAAAAATTCACGCATGACCTTCAAAGCTGTAATACCTAGCCAAGGTCAAAGACAAATGTAGTCGTGATGTAAAAACACATTTGCACAATGTACAAAGGACACTAACAAATGTAAAACAATTCATTATTTCAGTTCTGTAATCACTTATCCTATACAGGCCCAGATGTGTGTAACACAGAGGACACAGGTAACAACAGGGGTAGGGCACAGAACAGGACACACCCTAGACAGTGTCAGGGGCTATTCCTTTCTGCAACATCAACTTGGGTGTAGAGGAATGAAACCGGACAACCTGAAAGAAGCTTAGGCTGGCACTGAACAAACGTGCCAACACATACAATGCGTACACCCAACTACCGTTAACGGATTCAATTTATTTTAAACAAGGTGGCAAGGTCTCTGAATAGCGTTGCATACAAACTCTGACCCCAATACAAACAGCTACGATAATTAGTTTGCTGCTGAGTTAATGTCACGGCACTGCTAAACAATAACTTAAGTCACTAATATGAAACTGAAGTCAGCTTAATGAATACAGGTGCCAAAGCTGTTCATTATCTATTTTACTCATAGGCAACAGTTGCCAGTATCATTGCAATTTTTAGCTGGGAGATAATCTATGTGCAATGTGCTGTTCTCTTTTAATTACACAAAATGACTTTTGTTGTAGAGCTGTTGCAATGATGGCTTCTCTCTGAGCGAGACACCTGTTGAATTGTACATGGATCATCCTGCAGACAGACCTCTCTCTTTGTGACACCTGCTTAAACATATGTAGACCATCCTGTAGACAGCCCTCTGTTTACATGATACCTGTTGAATCATTTGTGTAGATCGTTCTGCAGATAAACCCGTCCAACTATTACATCTACCAAATCGTATTTGGCTCGCCCTGTAGACACACCTGTTGCTTTCTGTAAAACATGCTGGATTGTCCAGTAGATACACACAATATGGGATCTCTTGAAAATTCTCTGTCACTGGATCTCATGGAAATTTGTCTGCCTTGCAGATATCTCGTCAACACAGAATGCACTAGAACAAAAGAAAAGAGCACCACTCGTAATGTCTGTAAATGTGAAGATTGGAAAGATGTGTGCCATGCTACTGGTCTGACGATAACCATGTGCAAGTGACCTGCTGCGGGAAGGCATTTCCACGAGGACCTTCACTGTCAATGCAAGATAAGCCCCACAGGCAAGCAAATATGCATAATTCTACATGTGTAAATGTCACCAAAAAGGAAATGCACTCATTTTGTTCAATAAAGGCAGGATGCAACCATGTAAAAACTGTTAATGTTTAAAGGGGATTAAATGGATCAACTGAGACCATATGCACGGCCCTTTAATGTCCACCAAAGACTGAGGCATCAGGACATTAATACATATTAAGAAGCTGGAACATCACTATAAACTTTATTTTTTCTATAGGGCCCTATTCAATATAGTCTAGTAGTATAAGTGGTAAAAGAGGTGGGTTTATACTAAGGAAAACTAAGTGCACATCAGGGACAGGGCACAGGGAAACAGTGAGATAAGAGGGCAATAAACAGCAACCACGCGGCACAAAGTCCTGTCATAAATGAGAACAGCACAGGAGAGGATTGGGCTGCATTGTTAGATTGGGAGTGATTAGAAAGTCTTATTGGAAAAAGGCATGGTGCCCGCTGGGATCTGCAATGGGCAGAAAGGGGTGCAAGCCTGCGCATAACGAACAGCCCAAATGGCCCACTCCAGCCTGGCACTGCCTCCCTGCCAGCCACTGCACCAGGACGATGAAGTTGAATGGTGTCAGAGAAGCGTTCGATGCCTCTGTGGCATGTGAGCCAGGGGCCTGGTTCTCCTCAGTGGGTCATTACTCACACAGGAATAAAGCCTGGACCTGTTTTTTTTTTTTTTACCCATAAAAAAAACCATGCAGAAAGTGAATTGCAATGCTTTTCTTCAGGAGTGTATATCTCTCTCTCTCTCTCTCTCTCTCACTCACACACACACACACACACACACACACACACACACACACACACACACACAACATACAAATGTGTTGAATACGGCCAAAACAAGTTCAGTTCAGGTCAGAATATTCGGTACAACACTCCAGAAAGAAGTGCTTTCATCCTCTGAAATGTGTCACGAAAGGTACTGTGGGAAGTCGTTTTATTCTTCCAACTCTGTGTGGAATGTGCATCCAGCACAATCATCTGTGATTCTGCACTCTGCTTTAACAGTTCAACACAGAATCTCAAGTGTAGGCAAACAACAGAGAAAGTAGCTCAGCACAGAGTCTAACATGCAGACACGTACCAGAGAGAAAGCAGCTCAAACACTGTGCTCTGAAGACCTCCAGGCATCCAAAATTCCTTCAATAATCCTCATCTAATTAAGTATGCAACACATGCAGATTATCCTAAAACATGTTTCAAAATACGGAGTGCACTATATTTTAAATAAGATATAATGTAGTGCAAAATCTAATATATAAATATATTGCAATGATGCGTAGAAACTGTGACGACAGTTATAGAGATTCAGAAGCAGAACAAAAACAGAGGTGACAGATAATCCGCACAGCATCTGTCAAACGGCAGGAAAAATTGGGAAGAATATCAAAGCTTGCCTCCTCCCTCATGCCCTAAAAGAATATCAAGAACAGATGAAGTGGAAAAAAATCCATAGTGTACAGGGACAGTGTTCTGCACATCCCAACAGCCCACTGTTTACTGAAAGCAACTGTTGTAAAGGGATGGGGAAACTGGCTCTCCCCTCAATTTTGGAGCCCACAGAGTTCAGTGGTGCTGGCCAAATTACATGATGGGGCGATCGTTTTAGGAGAATATACACGCTTTCAGAGAAGGCCTGTCTGTGTAGCCTGACGCAGCTCCTTCTCACTAAACAGAAACATATATGCAAAATCCAATTTGCTCTTCTATCTGCACTGAGGAGGCATCTCTGGTTCACTAAGCTAAAGATGCACTTTATGTGACCCCCACCACTTCTGTCCGCTCCGTGCATAGAGGCACATTCCTACATCATTATGTTCTCCCTGCATCCCAAGGCAAACGGCATTTTCCATTCGCCACCCGGTCTGTTTTAACCGCACAGCTGGCAGCCCGAATTCAGAGCAGCTCCTGAAACGCTTCTCTGAAAGAGGAGAGGGAGAGGGGGAGGAAGAGAGAGGGAGGGGGGAGAGAGCGAGAGCAAGAGAGAGCAGTCCACGCTCCAGAGGCAGAGAGCCCTGTAAATATCACTCTGTTTGACTGATATGTGGAACCTCAGTGTAAATGACAGTCTAGAAATGCTTCATATATGCGCATCTTTTACGCTGCAAAAATACATGTTAAGCTCAGGGTTGAAGTGTTAAATGGCTGTAGCTGTGGTTTGGTAGGAGGACATAATCATAATTTTGAAAAGCCAGCTAGAGCTTTTCCCAGCACCTATTTGAGGATCGCAATTTGTTTTGTAGCCGCAAACACACACACACACACACACACACACACACACACACACACACACGCGCTTGCTGTTGGTTCTCAATTCGACTTGCTTGTGAGCAGAGCCTGACTGTTCGTGCGTTTGTTGTGGATAATGATGGCCCTCCATGTCGCTATCTTCAAAACTCGGCTCACTCATTATGCAAATTCATTTCAGCCGAAGACATATGAAAAGCGACTTAATTATACTGCTGCTCCACAATATCCACCAACTTGTTCATTTCACAGGCTGTTAATTATTATTGTGATTATTTCATTAATTAGCTTTTTTTCCCCCTGTAACGATAGTGGTAATTCCAGGAAAACATCTGTACGCGTGCAAGGGGGACGAGTACTAAACTCACCAGTTTGTACCTCTGCAGCGGTATTCTGCTGGTGTCGATGGGGCTGCGCTCTGTTACGTTGGTGAACTTCACTTCGGGCAAAGCAACGGCACACATGACGTGGGCCCATCTAAAGAAACGGGGAAAAAAATAGCAGGTAATGCAAAATACCACAAACACACACACAGGAACACACGCACAAAGATGTGAAAACGATGTTAACGGGAACTCTTTTGTTTATTGGAAACAACACGGTCACGGTGCGTGAAACAGAAGATACTTTACATTTAAATACAAAGTTTAAAAAAATGCTAATGTTGTTTCGGCAGGGTACAAAATTCTTTGATTCTTTCCAACGTACTGGCAGAGCGAGAGCAGCGGGAACAGCAAAGCGCAGCTACGTACGCTTTACGTCGCAGCGCACCTCAGCGGACTTCACCAGAACACGCTGCGAAAATGGGTAATCGGCCCTTACTTGTTGTCCGTGGTTCGCTTCAGTGCCCCGCCCCTCAGATTGCACAGACAGCACTCCTGACAGAAAAACGAAGCAGAAAGGTTATATAGAGCTTCTCACACTGTCATTTATTTACACAAAAAGCTGCCCTTTTATTGGACTGTCACCAATTTGTACTTGCAAAGCAACTAATCACCAGTCTGTCAGCGTGCCTCTTTGTGCATTAGTCTCTGCAGAGCAGCCACCGTTAATGCTGACAAGCTGAAGAAAACGGAGCCATTTGACCGGCATTTATTAAACAGACGCCGATATAACGGCGAGCTCTGCTTCGACCCAACATTTGTTTCGATTCGGCCCGGGCGCAGTTAAAACCCCGAGAGCAGCCAGCCGTGAGGGTTAGGTGCCATTTATACCAGCTGCCGTTAAATCTTCTGGAACTGTTATAAATTCACAAAAAAGGGCATTGTCTCAGATAAACCTTCTGCTGTCCTGTAATGGAGAATAGCTGCAGTCACTGCAATCACAAAGAGAACACATCTAATGAAGACAGCACAAAGCAGGCACTCAGGCAGGCCCATTTCCAGTGTTTTGGAAACCCGCAACAAAGAGAGATGTCCTTGGCTTTTACTGACTATGATTTTCATACAAGTTCAAGCTTTGAACATGCAAGAAACAGCTGCAGAAAATTGTAAATATTTTTGTTCTTGTTTTTGCCAATTTCCAGTTTGAATTTCACAATTCTAATAGACTAATGGAAAGTTTACAATAAAAGATTTGTATTGCCATAGAAAATTGTTTATATTAAAATACAACAGCACTGACACAACATTAAAAGCAAAAGATCTAAGGACGGGTGAAATTGTAAGCAGTACGTATATCAAAACTGCAGTCAGTCTGGCATTAATACGATAGCTGTTCAAGTGAAATGTGACGGAATTACACAAAAACTATTCCAACAAAAACTGGATTAAGGCAAAAACGTAATATATTTTCTACTACATATATATATATATACACACACACACATATATATATATACACACACATATATATATATACACACACATATATATATATACACACACATATATATATATATACACACACACACACAATGCAGCAGACAATGTAATGTTGCACATCATACGAAATTGCAAAAAAAAAAAAAGGGGGGGGCATATATAAGACCTGTTTTTAAACCTTTTTGTATGATGCGCAACATTTCATTGTCTAATGCTTACACATACAGGGTCGATAAATGAAAATTGCATAGTCAAAAATGACATTCCGTATTTGATAACCATGTGGTATCCTGAGGGACAGGCCACGGTTTGAGTGGGTGCATGGCCGTGTTTGAGGCTAAACTTCAAGAGGCACACAGACACCACAAGAAGTCGTCTTTACTCCCATCCCATTCACATTGTGGACCACTGACTTTAAGCTACAATGCTGACACACATCCCCTATACAAACGCTCGACCAGGCACCAGACACAAGATGGACACAGTTCACTCACCTTGTTAAGGTGGCCTACATTTGGAACGTAAAGCTGTCTGGGGTTCTACTAGTCTGCAGTGACAGGCAAATTACACGTGGCCAACCAAGCTTCCACAAGTGAGACAAACAAAATCCTAAAACTGAGATCTAATGCTGCGTCTGCCCTGGAGGTCTGCCTCGACACAACTGAACAATGCCAGTCACCTTCTCCAGCAGTGCTGTGGTAGGACCGAGAGGAACCTTCAGCATCACATCTGCACAACTCAATTGTTACATGGAAGAGCCACTGTCAATCATTTCCACCACACACATGCACTCAATCGCAATTTAATCAACTCTATACAGCTATACGTTTTAGTTTTCCCACTGTAGTTTACAGGGATTATCAACCAGTGAAATGAAAACAACTTTAGTTCAAGTATTGTACAACTTTATTGTACCGAGAAACAAAATGATACCCCGTTTGTTGACGCTCGTTTTCTTCTGAAGTTCTATATTGGTAATGCTGTATTTTTGCAGAAGAAAACTGACTTGCAACTGAATTCTCAGATACAAATTGAACTGAAATTAAAAATCACAGTTCAAAAACAGGCCCTCAGGTTAGAAAGGGCACGATGACACTGAAAACTCGTATGAGTTTCTCCATGGTTGAGATCTTGATCTTTCTAACCACCATACCCACTGTAACATAATAACTACACACACACATTTTTTAATTTTAGGTGTCTTGTGTGCATTTTGTGTCCAAGGCTGTCTATTTTATCTCATCATTCTATCTAACGCTGTGACATTTGAAATAATTTTTTTTGTGGAGAAATACACACACACACACACACACACACACACACACACACACACACATATCCAAACTGCATTATAAAAACATGATACAGCAGAACTGAACAATGTTTTGATGGGTGCCCTCATACAGGCACATAATCTGATTATGACAGGAGACATCCTGGTACTGAAGTTGGCATGAAGCAAAACTAAAGCCTCATTGCAGAGCTCAGGGGCCTACACAACCCACTCAGTAATCTTAAAGGCTGGCTGTCAGACACAATTTAAAGGCAAGTGATTCAAATGGGGGGTTCAGTCAACACTACCTGTATCTGTTTCCCCTCGCTCTCAATGCACATTAACTATTATAAGCCCTTTGCAACAGTAAACCCTAAAAAAACCCACTGTTGAGACAATAAGATGTGCACAACATCTCTTCTGCAGTAGTAACTGACAGACTATAAAGAGTAAGGCAAGCCATAATCGCATTTATATGTTCACAAAATCAACTTCCCTTCAAAATACGTCAACTTTCTGTTTTTTAAACTATAGAAACCATGTCCAACAGCATTATGTTTATACAGCGCTTCCCACATAATCCTAAGGATAATAATAAAGGAGATTAAGGTCTCATGCTATGGTCAACTGAAAATATCTCAAACTCAGGCGAGGTCTCTAAATAGTGTTAAAACTAAACAAACTGAAACCTAATAGGTCATCAGAGCAGAGAATCAGGATTGCAAGTGTTATATTTATATCGTACAATCAGTCTGCTGCAGTTGAGGAATACAAGGTCAAAAACACATTTTCGTGAACCTCTGGAAGAAGTCACCCCGTCAGTACTGTGAAATGCAGCGTCAAAGACACATTTCTGTGGAAGTCTGTTAGAAGTCCTTTCCTGTTGTCAGACAAGTCTTCTCCTGACTCACAGTAGTGGAAACAGACCAGATCTGACAAGACCTCGCCTAAGGCACTAATTGAAGCTCATTAAAAAAAACAATCAAAACAAAGTAATAAAAATATAAACAAGGCATTTTAATTTGCTTTTTTTCCCCCTCAAAAACCACAAGAGCCAATGCATATTAATGCATGTCCCCTGCCTGCATAAAATATTTAAAATATATTCTCTGCAACTTCTACATTCCAGCTGATTTCATTTGAATACAAATGATAATACATTTTAATACGTCCAACCCCCCCACCCCCCACTCATGATTCTTTTTCTTTCTTTCAAATGATTAATGTAGCCTTAGGGTAAATTTCTTTGTTGTACTTCTAATTTATGTACATGAATAAGATCTCTCTTTTTTCTTGCCAATCAAATATGGAACTGACTTTAGTAGCTAAGACAGTCAAGCTTTGAAATGCACTGCAGCAAGAAATGAACAGTTTAAGGTCAACACAAGAGAGGGTATGGAGCTTAATAAGTGAGAGAAAGGTGGATTGTGCTCTGGATAAGGAAGGGGTCATTAGTACCTTTCTGAGGGCAGAACTAAAGCCATGCCGCTGTCATCAATATAAGTTGACCAAATGTGACACAAGTACATCATGGTGGAGGGTGTAAATCAGCCAGGGTATTCTGGTTAACCTTAGCCCGCTATAGTGAAAACTGTGAGCTTGGCAACAAGCATTTCTGAGGCTGGCAAAGCTGCCTTTCTGGGATCCCTTTGCAGCCAAACAGAGATAAGTGAGCTGGGCAAGGGGTATGACACAAGAAGCAATAGGTAACCCTCTCAGAAGCAGTGCTCCTTAAATTCATGGTCACGCTCTACAAAAGAAGACAGGAGAAGATGTTACTCACAGCTTTCAGGTCACTGCTCGCACACCGATCACATGACCAGCTGTCCTGGAGGTTCTGCACAAGGACACCGTAACAACCTAGAAATGTCAAAGCAAGCAAAGCATATAAGACTGCGATGGCTTTTGACTCAGATAATTCCTTTGTCTTCCATGCTATACCTGTGTAGCCCTAGAGCAACATCACCTACTACAACAAGAGTTGCAACATGACATTGTAAGCCAAGGTAGACAAGGATGGTCACAAATATAACATTGAACAAAAGTGGTGTCCTGTGTGTATATATAAATATATACCTCTATCTCTATATATCCCCACCCTCAAGTCCCTACCTTTTAGAAGGAACACCACAAAAATGATGAAGTGTAAAAACATGGACAGCTGAAGGTGAAGATTTGAAATGGACAGTTCCTCATACTTCATAAACAGAACATCCTAC
This sequence comes from Chitala chitala, assembly GCA_025773905.1. Lineage (NCBI taxonomy): Eukaryota > Metazoa > Chordata > Actinopteri > Osteoglossiformes > Notopteridae > Chitala > Chitala chitala. The sequence goes on along the minus strand of JABJVR010000043.1, from coordinate 1,511,630 downwards.
CACAGGACTAGTAACATAAAGAATAAACAGTAATCCATTATAATTACTGGGACCACCAAGTCTCACAGTCTAATTTGTAAACTGAAAAATAAAGCACGCTTATCTGTTTCATGTTAGGATCATTATCTTTCCACCTTTCTCTAAAACACCTGCTCTCGGTAATTCAGCACAACCACAGTGCTAGACCTGCCTGTCAAGGTTAGCTGTGGCAACGTGTGGATGAGGACCTCCGATTTGTCATTAGTACTAGTCAGGATGTTTTCTTTTCGCAGCTAGTCCTGCATGATGAGAAGCACTGTGCTATGAATCAGTCATAACGAGGCAGAAGCGCACGCTGTTTTCTTTGCAGCGCTTTCCGCTGGGAGTTGAGAAGTTGTAACATCTCATGACAAATCACCACTGAAATCACGCTGCATAATATGCTTTTACAGATCTGTTCGGAGGACAAATGTGTTTAATTTCTGTATTGGCAGCTGGACCACAGCCAGAGCCTGAAGGATAAAAGAGGAGCTGAAGAGTTTCACCAGAAGGCTGTCATATTAAATTCTTTCCCCTTTCATAAACACAGCCGTCGTTAAATATAAAATAAAATGTAAGGGATCAGCGGTGCCAACATAACTTGGAAGTTCAAATAAACTATTCAGCACTGGGAGCTGTAAAGGAAAGCAGAGCTGCACACTCAGTCCACAAGCTTCCAGACTGGTATTTTGACGGAAGCACATGCAGGAGGCACCCGACCGCTATGGGTGATGTTCAGACTAAGCGAGCCCACAGCTCTCTGGGAGATGTGCGGCTGGGCCGTTGGCAGCCGGAACCTAGCAGCGGGCGTCTACTTCGAGAAGGTGAGCTCACCCAGAAGAAACGAAGAACGAAGAGGGTGAAGGGAAAGGGGAAAACCACCACATTATTTCAACCCTTGAACACGATCAGCTCCTGCTATCCATCAGGCTCAGTCACGAGAGGGGTTTCTGCCATTGTCTCCATCCACAGACATTCGAGCACAACTGCTCACGGAAAGCAAGCATGTTTGTTTAATCTGCAACACGCAACTGCGATCCACAGGAAACCATTTTGTTATTGTGGAAATGTGGGAGGAAAAAAATACAGAATCATGAGACATGGTTATAGCAGACAAGCCCTTGTCTTTCGTGACAAGAACCAGCTGAAGAAAGTTTAGGACAGTGGTCATGAGCAGGGCGTTTGGAGATGGAGGCTAGAACTTACTGGCGTGCACCTGAACGCAGCACCTCTTGCAGGAGATGAGCGGACTGGAGCCATCCTCTGCCAGAAGCGTACTGGGGGCACACGGCTCCTCCCGGTAGGCGAAGCAGATCTCTGGGATCAGGGGCTTGGAGGCATCCATCAGACGGTGGCCTGGGTCTAGCAGGTAGCTGTCCTCATGGGGCTTGTCCTCTGGCTGCAAGTTAGGCACGGTCAGGGGCAGAAAGGTTAAAGTACAGTCCGCATCAGGAAAGACGCAGAGTGATGTCAATTTGAGCTAATGTGGATAACACAAGCATTTGTGGCTGAAGGAAGCGGAATGAGACCAGGCTGTAGGTAGAAACGCACAGCACACTAGTTTTGACCCAAGCGTAAGCATGTTCATAGAAAATTCTCTCCATGTAGCAGTGGACGTTTTTAAAGCCTCCTTTAAAGTTTTGTCGTCACCTGTCCCAGAGTCAGTTGTGCCTATATAGATTTTTTTTTCCCCAATGCCAAAATCACACATGGGCCGATTACTGCATGCCTACTTCAGACAATCTTAAACCAAGACCGTTAGTTTGAGCACGTGCTTTCACAGATGCGCTAAACCCAGCTGCCCAGGCTCACAGACAGATGCACAGGCCTACCTGGTAGTATGGCATGAAGAGAGTGCAAATTGCACAGTGAGGTTCCATGCTGGCAGCTGCTGCGTTGTAATCTCTTTCTGCCAGGAAGCTGGCCTTCTTGTTGTGCCAGAGATGCACCAGAGGCTTGGCCCATGGCTCTACCTCCTGAGCCTCTTCGTCCATTGGGGACACGTCTGTAAGTTTGGGGGCAAAAAGGCCAAGCGTTACACCCCAGCACTGCTGGTATGGAAGCTGTCTCGGAAATATAACCTCTAGTGGGTCGTTGCTTACATCACCATTAGCTCGGTACTTCACATATATTAAAATCTGAAATAGTCCATCTTAATAGAAAATAAAGTTTAAGATTTGATATACAAAGTTATAAATGAGAACAATTTAAAAACAAAAGCCAGGAACTTGATGACAAATTATTGTTATTGTCCTTCAAAAGTAGGGGGTGGGGCATCTATATAGCTACACAGTTTTATATAGTTAACAGCGTATAAAACTTGTGTGGGGGCATGCCCCCCGCCATCTGTGCCCCTGTATTATAGGAATGGCTATCTTTATAACCTGAGCTTGGAAGAGATCTGATTGTACAGATACAGAAAAAGGAGCAGGGCGAACACAAGGCCACAGCTGATATCAGGAAATGAGCAGGTCTGCAGGCACAAGGAACAAGACAGCGCTGTGTCCGCAAAGATGAATGCGGCTGGCTGCCCAAAAGTGGAAGACTGCAGGGCACAAATGAAAGGGCCATTTGGGGGATGGAGGGGAGCCAGGTGCTGCCTCGGCGCAGATGTGGCGAAACGCGCGCCCAGGCCGCCCTTCTCTCAATAGCCATGTGCCTTTGAGCTGCACGGCACTGATAGTGCAGTGACGACCTGTGTGTAGCTCTCGCCTCCTCTCTGGGAATGGCTGTTACAGAGCAGATTAGCAAGTCACACAGTCCCGTTTTATCTTCAGCAGGCTGTGTGCGCGCGCGTGTGTGTGTGAGCATCCAAAGAGAACTCGGCTGGTGTTTGCCTTACATCAGTCGCTTTTTTTGTTTAATAGCTAAAAGTTCTACTTTTTGCGATATTTGTTCTTCTTTTATCACTGCACGTTTTATTTAGAAAGCGTCATCTGCAGTCAATGAAGAACTGACTGGGAAGGGAAAAAAACAGACATCACACCCATGTGTGTTTGCTGGAGGGAAGCACACTGGAAGGAAGATTATCACCAAACACCTCTGTGTTATAACCAAGTGAAAGACTTCATTTTAAAAGCCTCTCTATAAATACTTAAGCATGTAGTTGAAACTGTGAAAAGCTATGCAAAACCACCAAATAAAAAAGTAAAAACAGTCCTGCTATTGCTAAAAAAACAACAACACTGACAAACACAGCCACTAGTTCATGTGAAAAGCATTCAAGTACACACAGTGTTTGTCAGAAGTGCCAACTTTCCTCTTCTGCTAGAATCGTTTTTGGTATATAAACTATTTTGACATAATAAATTATCATAGCATATCCCCAGATAATTAAATGTTCTTCATTTCATTATCATTACTGATAGCCTGGCAGATTAACAAACATCTTGTGTTAATGTAAATTCTGCACATTTCACTTAGTAGCTTGTCATATATTTGTACAGCACCATGTGCATACAAAAAAGTGTAATAATCTGTAAAAATCATTGTAGAAAGTGAAAACGTATGTGCTTTTAAGATTTACTTAATGTGACCACTGAATTGCCATCCAATGCATTATATTGCATGAACATCTGCTAAACTGAAATGACGTTACCTTGACAAGCAGCTAATATGCTACGGTTCACGTGCAGTTTACACACATGTACACATGCAAACAGCTCTGCGTTTCTGCCGTTAACATAAACCTTGCATTCGTGTTCAGACTTTCTGAATGATGAACTGCTAATCTCTAGACAGACCTACGTGACTAGTGGCCTGCAATTCACCTTTCCTTCATGGAAATGAAACTAAATAAATAACAGCGGCTGGGGAATTCCGTCCATAAAGGCAACGTTTTGGATCCCTCGGACGAGCGAACCATCAATCTGTCACACAGGCCTTGCAGAAATGTTTTCAGAGAATTTAGGAAAAAACAAAGCTCACCTTTGGCCTCATTACACGAATTCTGAGTCAGAGGAGCTGAAAGGCCTTCATTTAGGTTTGGCTTGGCTGGATGCGACTGAAGTGCACGCTCAATATTTCTCCACAGCTCATAGTTTCACACAAGCACAGCGTGGGGCGGGGGGGGGGGGGGGGGGGGGGGGGGCGGGGGGGGGGGGGGGGGGGGGGGGGGGGGCCGGGCGCG
>JABJVR010000043.1:1486645-1506471 GCA_025773905.1 Chitala chitala | reverse complement strand
TCTGACTTATATTTTTACACTATCTTCCTCATCTTTTTTTTTTTTTTTTTGTTTTTTGTGTTTGTGTGGGTGTGTGTGTGTGTGTGTGTGTGTGTGTGTGTGTGTATGTGCCTGAGATTTATCTTTTTTTTTTTTTTTCTTCATGATTTGTAATGTATCTTACCTCACCCAGAAAACAAAAGTTATTCCTCTGTGAGGACAGAGGCGTTATCCATAGTGGAACTACTGCTGCAGAAACTCGATGGTAAGTATCCCTGTAGCTCTTAATCTGAAGATAATGCCCTGCAAACTACAGGCAAGAGATTAAAATTTGTACAAATTAAATTTGTACAAATACCTCTCATCTAATGAAGGAATAAAATTTGATTCTGTGCTGTAGTTTTACATCGATCATGATTTTTAAGAGCAGGAACAAAGCATACTGACTGAGATATAGATTTTGAAGTGGCACGCAAACGCGTTGAATTGTTTTAGCTCTACAGTTGGGCTGTAGAGCTTTACTATTTACTACCTTGATTGACGGGAATTAACAACAGACTGACAACTATTGTGTAAACACAATATTTATAGAAAATATTTTGTGCTGTAAGGAGTGCTGTACAGTTCTACCATTGTGAACTTTTAGAAGTCTATTTACAGTAAATGCTAAATGGTTTTAAAAAGTGAATTCAGAAAGCAGAGCTCAAAAAGGGGAGTGATGTCACTGCAGGTGTGTGTGATGCATTTTACCCACAGTTCCATCGGGTCTGTGCTTGGTTTTCAGAGGGCAGCCGGTGGGAGAGCCTGTCAGAGAAGAGCAGGGGCCAGCTGCTGCGCTGTCTGGGCGCCATGGAGACGGACAGCCGCCCTGAGCTCAAGGAAAAGGCCATCGAGCTAAGGAAACGGATCCAGAGCCATTCCTGAACACCGCTCTGCACAAAACTCGGGCCTGCTGCTCTCCATTTCTGTGCCTCGATACCCATCTACCACCTGTATCCTGTGCTAAACTTCAGGAACGTGCCGTCATGATTTTCCAATTTAATATCGGTCGTGCCCAGTCTAATTAAAAATGTTTACAATGTCCTAGGAATTTTTAACTTTGAACTCAGCCGTAGTGAGGGTCAGAAATGAAATTGCCAGCAATAGTGCAGCAGTGACAGTAACTGGTGCAGAAGTTCTGTTGATAGAGGGCATGGTGAAGTACCTTTGCAGATTTTAAAAGAACGTTTTATTTTCTTGCTGATTTTGTGCCCAGGCAAGGGATGGTGAGTGCCATTTACAAGGTGTGGTTTGGTATGGGGGGGGGGGGGGCTGCACCTCTACCATCCAGGAACGTTTTACTGCCTGCATGTAAAAAGGTATGTGTATAAATGAATTTGTAAACCTATACTGCAGTTGCTGCGAGGCATGCCATCATGAGTTTCTTTGTGAATTTTGTCCTTGACAAGGTGTGAATAAAGTCACTGAGCAAATCACTGGAAGTTTATTTAATGTTTCAGATTAAATGGACCTACAACATCGTTACTTTACTTTTCACAAACTTAAACTGCATTTTAAAAAAAAAAGCTACAAGCAAAGGGCCATGATAAAGGAAAATTTTAAAAGTATAAACATTATACATGCAAGTATACAGGGAGATGGCATTACATTTAGTTTAACTGGCCGTGAGGACTCTGTGGCGCCTATCCTTCAGTTTGGATTTGTCCAGTCCTTTTGAACTTGTCACACTGCTGCCATTCTGCATTTGGGCTGTTCGGGACACCGTAGACACACCGTCCACAAATTTGGTTTTGAACAAAACATTGGCATTGGCAAACATGCCATCTTTCAGAGAAACCACCACAAACTGAAACAGAAATAACAGCGTTAATACTAACACATCTATGAGTCAACCATTTGGGCCATGTCAGAACACAGGGCTAAGAAAACTATAAACAAAACTACCTGTCTGGTCCAAAAATGCATGAAATCAACACTTGCCTGTGAGTGCGTGAAGTGGGTACGTAACATCTGTCCAATATTCTGTGTGTGTGAGAGGTCAAGTGCTGCGTCCACCTCGTCCAAGATGTAAATGGGTGCAGGTTTGAACAGCAGCATGGCCAGAATGAGTGACAAGGCTACAAGGGACCTGCAAAGGCAAACCCAGTCAGCTCAGCATTCTGTAATGGCACGCACACACACAGTGGCACACAGAAGAACTGACCTTTGACCTCCACTGAGCTCAGTCAAGTTCTCTTTCCAGGTGCTACCCAAGGCTACTTTGAACTCCAGGCCATCCAGCACTCCACAGCCCTCAGGTGGTGCTAGCTTGGCATTTGCCCCTGGTAGCAGGGTGGAAAAGATGGAGCCAAAGTCTTTGTTCACCTGAGGAAGACATGAAAGAACAGTGGAGTGGCTCTGCGTGCTTTCAAAAGAACCTGGTGTGTTAAAGTGAATGTATTCCAGATCTAACGAGGATTAACACCTGAAAAAAATTAGTGTAATTTTTACCTAAGAAACAAATACCTACTTTTTGCCAAGCAATATTCAAAGCCTCGTTCTTTTTGTGATCAAGTTCTTCAATGGTCTTCAGGATCTTGGCTTTGTCATTTTCCACAATCCTCTTCTTTTTCATTAGTTCATTGTACTAAAAAAGAAAAATGAGATGGCTTGAGAAAACAGTGATGGTGTGCAATGGTGAATATGGCTGCCGGGACAGGTTTAATGCATATAATGCCAGCAGAATTCATGAAAACCGATGTCAAGCACCAAATCTTTCACCAGGATACCAAGGAGGGGGGAAAGGCTCTGTATGACTGACTGTTAAGGAAGGTACCATCATTAATCCTTCCATTAGAGGGCTGTTGAAAGCCAGTGGTAGTGTAGCATGCATCTTACCCTCTCTTCGGCCTGGTTGAGCATGTTCATCGCTCTCATGTTGACATTCCTCTCTAGCTTCCCTTTAGTCTCTTCCAGCTTCTTCAGCCTTTGACCTGCCTCCTTGGGATTGTTGACTTTGAAGTCGTAGGCGGTATTCGGTTGTCCAAACAAATGTTTCTCCGTGGCAATCCAGTCATTCTCAGCCAGCATCCTGGACACCTGCGGGTGACCCGTGCACATTAGCCGAATAAAAGTGGCTACGATGCAGGGCGGTTCCACGGATCGGAGCTAATGCTACTAACCCTGGTGGCGGCCTCGGCACTGTCCTTCTTGTGCTTGCTGATGTTGTGGTCCAGCTCCTTGATCTTCAGATGGGTCTCGTTGTTCTGCTCCCGAAGCTTGTTGGCCTCTGCGCTTTTCCCCTTGATCTCTCGGTCTTGAGCCATGATGACCTCTTTCTGCTTGGCCAAGTCCTCCTGTGCCTTCTTCACGGCTTCCTGTGAAACACGAGAGATGGCTGTCAGCAGCCCTGAATTGACGAGTCCATGTCCAAAATCAGCTTCATTGTTACTTCTCTGACTGAAACCAAAACCAGAACATATGCTTTGGGGGAAAAATAACTTTGTATGAACAAACACTATCCCTTCTAGTGAAAAATTATAATCAAGTCATTTAGCTGGAGAGTGTCCTAACAACCGGTACTATCCACATCCTGGAGTTGTGCACTTGGGTAAAGCCTCACCTTGTTACTGGACACGTCTACACTGAGGGCATCGATCTGTTCCTGGATGGCTTTTGTGGCCTCGTCCACAGCCTCAATTTGCTGCTGGTATCCAGTCTGCTCCCTCTTCAGTTCTTCCATTTCTAAGAGAAGAGCATCAGCCTCCTGTAGAACAGGGAAAAGGAGGGAGAGAAAAAACAAACACTGTCAGTCTCGTAAGGCACAGAGAGGCATCTTTATGTCTGAGCGACAAGCACCACCATCAGCTTTCTTGAGTTCATCAGTAAGTTCAGCTGGATCTTGGGGCCAATTGAAATTGAAACAATAACAGAGAGAGAGTAACTCTATTCCAACAGAAGGGCCGGTATTGTAAGGGCACTGTCATACTTGTTGCTGTTCTTTCAGTTTCTTGTTATAGGCGTCTGCTTTCTTTTTGGCAGCGTCGACCTTCTGCTGGGCTGCCTTCAGCTCCTTCTCTCGCTCCGCTTCAGCATTCTTCATCTTGTTCTCAAGAACTTTGAACTTCTCCTCTGCCTTCTTCTGTACCTCCTTGGTCTTCTTAAGGGTCTCTTCACTCTCCTCTGTAACCACAAGAATTTTTATTGCTTGCCCCATCAATATTAAAAACAGAGACCTCTAACATGCATCGGAGGGAAGGGGGGTGCCTCCTGTTATATGTCTTACAGAATAAAGTGTTCATGAGTATTTTCAACAGTAATATGTGTTGATCACTCCCACTAATGATGTACACTTTGTCCAAGTGATGCTACCACCATCTACTTTGGATTACTACCTTCACAAATGATGCTTACATGTTGTGATTACTGCAAAAAAAAAAAATCACATTTTTGTACTAGATGAACCTTGCTATTCTTCACAAGACCAATGTAAAACGGGACTTCTGAGCTGCACTGCAGAGCACTTAAGAGACTGAGAGAATCACCAATGGTCTTGCGCAGGGTCTCCAGTTCTTCCTGTTGCTTGTGGTAAGAACTCTGCTGGAGCTTAGACTGCAGAAGTTGAGCTTCCTCAGACTTCATGTCCAGCTGCTGTTTAAGCTGCCGATACCTGCAACAACACAACGGCCCAGCTGTATTCTTCACTGTGGGCGCAGGAGGCTAAAACGAACAGCAATGGGTCAGCGTTCACCAACCAGGGAGCTTTCCTGTGCTCCAGGCTCCATACATACCTGTCTGCGGTGACCTTCATGCTGCTCAGCTCTTTCTCAACCTTGTGCAGCTCGGCTTCCTTTGCCGTCAGTTCATCCTGGACGTCTTTGAGCTCCTGTAGCTTCAAAAGCACCGAGGCTGTTTGAGCTCGGGCACCTGCAGAACAAGGAGCCGTTACACTCCTGCACACAGCACATGAAAAAATAATAATAAAACAGGCAAATGTGTGTGCATAGAAATGCCTCCTCTGGTCACTCAGAGCAGCATGATAGCAGCTTTACCTCCACTCAGAGTTCCTTGGGGATCAAACACATCTCCACCTAATGTGACGGTTTTTGTCATGATTCGTTTGTCAAAAGTCACTTTCTTGGCATTATCCAGGCAGTCGCAGACCAGCGTTGTGCCAAACACGTACTCCATAGCTTTCTGCAGTTCACTCTCATAGCCCACCAAAGACAAGGCCGTGTGAACGTTGTCAGCGCCAACCTGTAGGGGGAGTGCACACAAACGTTAACTCACGAAAGCACAAATGCACTTCAATTCTGCATTTCTTCAATGAAAACGTATTACCAGATTTTTCGCCGTCTGAACAACACTGTTGCTCAAGGTTTTTGCTGAAATTTTGTTCAGTGGAATAATTGTGTATCTGCGCTTGAGTTCACCCTTTTCTAAGATCTTCTTTCCAGTAACCTTGAGAGGGGTATATTTTAAAGGCCAGTCAGAACTTTCACGTTGGTATGGTTAGCAGACACATGCACATGAGTAGTGCAAACACGAGTACATGCCATTCTGAAACCAGCATGATCTGGCTGCTCACCTCTGTGTCCACTACCACGTTGTAAAGGCGCCCCCCAGCGACCACCTCCAGAGCTGTGGCATTGGACACATCTTTGACAGTGATGAGGTTGGCAACCAGGCCCTTGACCTTGCTTCTGTCCCAGTTCTTCTCTGGATCTCTGAAAAACCAGGACAATCCTGATACCCCGAAATTACAGTATTGTATTCAGGCTCTGAAGCATTGAACAATCCCTTTGCAATAAACTGTAAAATCATACTCCATCATCTACTACAACTCCTTCAATCACAAATTATTTCCACAGATTAATTCCCCCCCCCCCCAAAGTTAATGTTACAAATACTGAAATAAAATAGAAACGGGCATAAATATCTTTTACTTCCATCACAGTAGACACAGGGTTCGAAGGTGTTAAATTGTATGTAAGCACATGTACACCTTAAAGTTTGGTTCTCTAAAACATTTTTAGACCCTAATCCAATGGTAATAGAATACACAGATAAAAACTCCAACCTGTATTCAAATCTTAAATTTGGGAACTTGGCCACCAGCGCCTCATATGTCTCCTTCAGTTTACCGACTTCACGAGACAGCTGTCTTTTCGTTTCAATCAACTTCTCCTCCTTTCCATCTGAGTACAAAAAAATAACCCACAAAAAAGTGTCAAGAAAGGACTGACAGAGCCAATTCCATGAAAAGCAAACCTTGCAATTCTTCACACCTTCATAGTTCAACTTCTTCATCTCGGCTTCCAGCTTCTCCCTGCACTTCTTCACAGCCTCGAACGCATCCTGGTCTTTCTTGTAGCCGCTGTCCATCTTCTTCACCTCAGCCTGCTTTGTCTTCAGCTCTTGTTGAGCGTGTTTCAGCTTCATGTGTGCCTGAGGAGCAGATACGCACACACCCTCAGCTCAACACCCAAACCCAATCACTCTGCGACAAGAGTCAGAAGCGGCCTGTGGCTCATCTGTGAAGGCTCACCTGTTTGGCCTCCGTCTCGGCCTTACTCATGTCATTCTTGCAGGCCATCATTTGCCCTGCCAGCGTGGCCTCCTCGCCGTCCTCGTTGCTGGACAGACCAGCAGACACAGCATTGAAGTGTTGCTGGGCTGCCACCAGGGCCTCTGCGTCCTTTTGTCCCTCCTCTTGAACGAGCCTGAGTTTCTCCGTCGCCTTCCCCACCTCCTTCTCCTTTGCTGCCAGCACTTTTTTGTCCTGGACCAAATAAAGTATGTCAGCATTTTCAGAAGACCAAAAAAAAAAAAACAAAACATTAATTGAGATTAAGACCCTGTGGTGCACCAGACATGTAATATTTGTTGAGTTTAAACTTCATTTCTGATCAGCATCACTGAGCACCAAATAAGAATCTTTAGGGCAGGTAGCATCAGATGGCCAAACTCAGCTACTTGTGTGAAGCCAAAGCCTAGCCCACTCTTGAACAGAACTGTGAGCTTACCTCTTCCATGCTTTTGACCAGCTCTTTTCTCTTCTTGGTCTCATCCTTCAGGTTCTGCTTCTTCAGGTCCAGTGTGCTCTGGGCTTTGGCGTCCACCCTCTGCACCTCAGAGAGGGCGTCTTCCAGCGCCTTCAAAGACCCGCCTACATCCTGCAGCAGAAACACCAACAGTGGCGATAGCTGTAGTCTCACTTCCACAAAAGGCCAAACGGTCACCCACATGGCAATTCATATCTTTCAAGTAAAAAGGAACACTGTACTTCTTCAACACAATAATACATCCCATGAAATCCACTGTCAACATTGCAAATTGGACAGCAAACAGTAATTCCAGCAGTACGAGTAAGAAAATGATTCTCCAAAATAATGACACATAAGGGTGAAAAGGTACAACACTGAACCTTGTCTCGCTTCTTCTCCAGCTCCTGGATCTCCTGAGAGAGCTCTTTGACCTTGCGCTCGTTCTCCGCCATGCTCTCCTGCAGCTTTCCGATGCTCTCCTGCATTACCTTTAGATCCTCAGCAGACCTCTCCTTGGTCTCCTCAGCGCAGACAAACAAGTAGGCCACATACAAACGGCTAAGGTGCTCAATCTCTCTCATTAGTTTCTGATACTCCAGATAGGAAGATCTTTCCTGTAAAAGGAACACAATGACTTCAAAATGTACATTACATAAAGTGAGCCAGCATAGACACTCTACCGTTCATCTGCTAGCAAGCTGTGTGCTGTACACATTAGCAAGATCCTTAAATCCACTAATGAATTCAACAACTGCTTTCACTGACAGACTATTACATAAATTAGGCCTACCTCCTTCAACTTCTGCAAAGTTGGTGTGATCTCTTCTTCTAGAATCTTCAAGTACAATTAAAAGAAAACACAAGTATCAGATACTGTAGTGTTTAATTCACTGTACAATCACTTAATTTTACACCTAAGATATCGTACCATTTGTATTTCTTTCAGCTTTGCTTCCTTCTTCTCAATGGTCTTCTGTGCACTGATCTTCTTACACTCATACATCCTGGTTCCAGCTGCCTCTTCAATCATAGCCAGAATCTGAGCAAAACATACACAACTGTTAAAAGATATCACCCAGTTATGTACATGAAACATAATCACCATTAATCAATCTCTTACTTCAGGTGGCTTCATGTTAAGGACCTTGGTGATCCTCCCCTAAGACACAAAAACGTCCAATAAATTATATTTTCAGAGGCTTGGAAATTATAATAAAACACTTAACAATCGCAACCTTACCTGCATGATCAGGAAGTGCGGATTGTTTACGTTAAGCCCCACAGAACAAAACAGATCCTGAACCCGAGTGTTGTTTGCATTCACACCATTGATGAGGTATTTGTTTCTTCCACCTATAACCACCTTTTCGAAAACAGAAAAAGTCATGTTCGGTAGTGCAAAATAAACAAATAAATTAATAATAATAATAATAATAATGTTCCAAATAAAACCACGGTGACAAACCAAATATATACAATAAAATGCATCTGAGACTAGATTTACTGGAATTAACACAGTGCACATATATTAACTGGCAGATGTGAGTACCTTGTTGTATAACTCTCTGAAACTTGAAGTTTGATTAAAAGTATCCTCACCTGTCTGGTTACGGTGATCTCATCGTGAGTCTCAAACCCCAGTGGACTCTGCTTCTTGTCAGAATTGTCAAATGTAATGGAAACGGTGGCTTTTGTTATTCCAGCCTGGCCGTTTTTGTACACCAAATCCTGCAGATTTGATGCTCGAACCTACAAAAATAAAAAATAAACGCACAATCAGTAACGATAGCGTGACAGCCAAAAAAGAAGGGCTCCCACTCATGACAGAATTCACTTTATAAACACCCTTTCAAGACGCTTACTTGTGATAAATTCGTAATTCCGAGCAGAAAACATATAGAATCCAGAATATTAGACTTTCCGCTGCCGTTGAGTCCCGTGATGGCATTAAACAGAGGGTCAAACCCACTGATCTCAGTTCTTTGAGCGTAAGACTTGAAGCCCTCTATTATGATAGACTTGATATACATTTTGAACCAACGTATCTAAAAATAAAGTTTGACGAAAACGGTCCGATACCCTTACGCTTGTATTTAATGTATATCCTGCGAGAAAAGCATAAATAATAAAATAATATTACAACTTATTTTAATGTTGTGGACATTAAACCGAATACAAAATCGCATGCGTAACGAGTAACAACCTTCCCTGCTTGGTTTTTGAACTTAAAATTTGGCGCCATCCGTACGTTTTCACTTCCTGCATTTTGGTCCGGTCAACATAAGTATTAGTAAACACTGTGTGTAACTTAATATTATAAAATATAAATATATATTTGAATTTCACATATTGTATTTAAGAAATGTAATCATAAATTAAAACGCAAAACATGTTTTATGCAGGCTTTATTTGGGCACCTAAAAGGTCTTTGAACTTACAGTTTGCTAATTGCTACTGATCCTGGATCGGCCGAGCCGTCCTTTCAAATAACGCTTAATGCAGAGTATTTATTTTATTTTTTAAGCGGCTCTAATAGTACATCAGTTAAGAGTAAAATGAAATAAATTCACGCAAGATGTTAACGGTAGATAGAAAGTAACTCTGGGCCAGTTGACCGAGCATTAAAGAGTGCTTGTTAACAAGACGAAGATCAGATATACGTACGTGTGTGTGTACGTGTACGTGTGTACGTACGTACACTTCGATGTTTTCCTAGTATTTATTTTTATCTGGGATACCTGGTTGTCTGTATACCAATTTTACTGTCACATTTTCAGTAACATTATATGTCGTTTTCTCCCTGGTTTCTTTCAGACTTTATTGCTTTTTAATGTCCATATTACGTTTAGGTAAAACTGCGTGGAATTCAAAAGTAGAAGATTTATCCTTAGTTAAAATCAGCCTCCTGTATCACATCCTAGTTACTGTGATAAGTGGATCATATGATGAGTACCAAGTTTTTTTTTATTTTTTTTTTTTACTTTTTTAGAACTGAAATGGAAAAAAAGTCTAATTTTGCCACATATTTAATTAAACGCTAATAGAGCCAAATTTGCTGGTGGCTCTGTTATGGTGTGTTTCCACTAGAGGAGCTGTACCATACTGTACCGTGCTGAAAGACCACTGAAAGACAGTTTTTCCTTAGTAGGTATGATTCAGGAAAAGCCAATGCTTAACTTGGTGACTTGGGCCATCCAGAAGCAGGTTGATGCTCTCAGGGCCATAATGAACAATAGCCTTTCAGCATGGAGGAACTTGTGGTGTTAATTTTATGTCTGTTGACAGTTTATGTAAGGACATGCTTTATCATTATTTTGCTGTTCAGAACACCCCCTGCCACTCAATTTATCAGCCGATACTGACTGACCCTTCCAAGTCCCACTGTATTTAATTTCCACCCAAACACCTGAATGTCCCTGTTTCTTCATTCCCTATGATCTGAAAATGCAGGCTTTTTTTCTGTTCTACACATACATATTAAGTATTGGCGCTACAGCTTTTACCAACAGATCTCCTAGTCTATGGACTAGTCTGCCTGGTTACATACGGGATGCCAAATTGGTCTGTCTTTAAATGCGAAATGAAGACCTATTTCTTGGATTAGGTTTCCCACAACAGTCTCTGTAGTTCACTGTAATTATTGCTGCTGGCACAGCTGTACATGCTAATGTACCTGTGTATTTTGTTATGGGATTGCCAGTGTTTTTATTTTGTCCTGACCCCTCTCTGCAATTCTTCTCTGTCCATGTGTGTACCCGGTGCCCAGTGGAGTAGAATGCCATATTGGAGTTACTGACACTCAGTGTACCCCCTGGATATGGCCTTCGCCCAAGGGATGCTGCAAGACTGCAGAGAGTAGTTTCTATACCTGGAGCACAGAAGAACTCTATAGTGCCATTTCATTATATTATTCATTATATCCTTTGTACTCTGTAATGTTAGTATGCACAGGAGGGTCCGGGCAGTCGACCTTGGGCCCCCAGAGGTTTTTTCTCCACACTGTGGAGTTTTTGGTTCCTTTCCTCTGTTGTTGTCTGGCTTTATCTTTAACTTCAATCATTCACCTCCTGTTAATTCTGTAACATCTGTAACTTCATCCTTGAGGCAAATTGTTGCAAAAAGTGCTATATAAAAATAACTTCAACTGAATTGAACTGAATGCTATGAATTGGGTAAAACTGCAGTGGGGAAGCGTATGAGTGTGAAACAATACAGAACGGCATGGTTAAAACAGTGTCTGTGGGGGGGGGGGGGGCGTTATATTGTACCAGTGGTTCCCTTCCCTAAATAAAGATGGCACCATAACCTTTAAGTTCTAACAAACTGGTTTTAGACAAGTCTGTGTTTCATTAAATGGAAAAATGCAGGTTTTCCTGATTAGTAGCCACTTTCAGTAATTATAATAAAATATGAGTGGTCCATATTGTGTAAGGTGCATTTTTCCTGTGTGGTATTTCTCAGTTCATTCCATTAAATTACACACTACGCAAAACCTAAACAATGACTACTGCTGGGAGTAATCATTTGCAGGATGTCAGGACTGCAAACCACAGGAGAGATATGGCCCACATGTGGTTTTAGGGCCACAGCACTGACACTGCTTGTCTTTTATGGCTCTCTGCCTTTTAACCAAACCTCACATCTTCACAGCAATTCTGAGATTGTCTGGACAGTTGCCTAGCAGTTTCAGGCTCTATCAAAACTGTGAATTGGAGAAATTCCTCATGACAGAATGCTGCCAGAATCCTGCAGATCAGTTACAAACCCTTGTTGCCCCACTGAATTCACACCATCCAAGCTCTGTTCAACAGAGTTCAACAGAGTGCTGGTTACACTATATGTTTCTATTTTTTTCCATCACTTGTGGTTTTGTCCATCACTTGCAGTTAAACCACAAATAGCACACAGTTATGTGTGTGTGTGTGTGTGTGTGTGTGTGTGTGTGTTATCCAACTGCTTATCCTTTGCATAGCTTGTCCTATGTACAGTTGCAGGTGCCCTAAAGCCTATATCAAGGAACAAGTATTCTGACCAAAAAGGTAGTTCTACAATCCACCACTAGGGGAAATATGGCGCTGTATAATAGAAAATACATGCACAGCGCCATCTTTTTCACTTGAATGGTATATGTACAAATTTTGGTGCCATTCCACTTACTGGTTAAAGCTACAGGGGGCTCTAAATAGGGAAACTTTAATTACAATGACCCTATATATAAACATACCATTCTAAAACGTATATTGTGTCTTGACCTTACTTAAAACCTGCTGAAGAATGTATTGTAATGTTTGTTGTACATTTTATAAGGAGAGACAGCAATCATAAATTGAAAGGATTGCCTCTGTGAATTTCAGCATGCCTATCCCTGAAGATTTATAGCATACACATCTGACTGCGTTCAGATGCTAAATTCATTGTATTTTCCATTACACAAATGATTAGTCATCAGCACTGCAAACAAGAGAACATGTTTGCTGAGACCAAGGTACATGGACCTCATTTTCCACACACATGCACGCTCAGCACGTTTCCATAGTCCCCATTTTTGTCAAATGCAATCCTTTAGGTCTGTATAAATGGTGTCAAGAAAAGCCAGTGTCTTGGAGAGCCATGATAGCAGATGAGTAATAGAGAAATATGTTCTTTTTACAGTGACCAAATGTTTTATCTGTCAAAAATAAGGATAGAGTAGATTTAAACCAAAAGTGATTGCCTACGATTTTCTGTACAGCAACCTTAACAACCCTGGTAAAAATAGTGGGATTTCTTTTTTAATCGGAGACTTTGCAGCCATCTCTGCACACCACTAAACAGCTTTTCTGGAGTTTGCAAACTAGAAAAACTTTGGCAACACTTTCATGGCTGCTCCTGTTACTGCCGCTGAAGTTTCCTTTCCCAGATAAGATTAATGCTCAGCAGCCAAACATGCTGGTCTGTTTAATAATTCAGACTGCCAACCGCGGCCGCTGAGAAATCGCGTTTTGGAGCGGACCAGTAATCAGCGTGCCACTAAATGGTTTCATTGTGCAGCAGGCTAAGGACAGCCGGCTGGCTCAGGAGAACACGCAGATAAAAGCGCACATCGCACCCGCGCAGCTCCGCATGGCCGATGTGTCCTACTGGAGCGCATCGGAAACCCATGATTGGACCTTGCCACACTTTTAAAATACTTTCACTTTTTTCAGTGACTTCATTAGTTTATGGGAAATGACTGTGTGTCTCAGTAAGTGCCTGGGTCTGAGTCATTACGGAATGTGCTGTGGGAGAGGTCAAGTCACTATAAGATGGCTGTTCAATATATTATGGAACAGTTGTGGTAGGATTAGCAAAAATAATCATTTGAGACCTGGCAGAAGCAGTGCTCCAAGTTCTAACTGTGCTAAGGGGAGACATGGTGACACGTACGAGCGCACAGTATTTATTCAAACTATGCCTGAAAACGTTGAGGGATAATTTAGCAAAGATGTGGAGAATGATGTGTAGTTGTAAAAGCAGCAAGGGGAAAGACACTGATTTTTGAAAAGTGAGTGTGCACATCCCCCTATCAAATAATAGTTCCTGCATCCTTATCCAGGCCATTGATCAGCAAGCTATGTGATTTTCTTGTTATCTTACTATTAGAGATTCACCTGACATTTTTGTACAAATTGACTTAAATGCATTCAAGTTGGTAGTCATCTTTAAAATTTTCTGTAATTTTACTACTTTTTTCTGTAGATTAAAGCTTCAAAGTGTGGTGTGGTGGTTAGCACTGTTGCTATGCACCGCCAGGCTTGGGGTTCAATTCCTGCCTTGGGTCTGTGTGTGTGGAGTTTGCATGTTCTCCCTGTGCTTGGTAGGTTTTCTCCAGTTTCCTCCCACAGTCTAAAGACATGCAGGTTAGGTTGACTGGTGTCTCCAAATTGCCTGTAGTGTGTGTGCCCTGTGGTGGGTTGGCCCCTTGCCCTGTGGCTTATGTGCTCTGGGATGGGCTCCAGGCTTCCCTGTAACCCTCACCAGGAATACATGGTTAAGATAATGGATGGATAAAGCATTAGAGTTGCTACCATTGTGGGTTTCATAAAAAGCAATCATATACATTTATATAAAAATCACAACACTTTATATATGTTTTTAGCAACAAAAAAAAGTCATTTTTTGAAGATTTTTAATGTTTTCAAGTACCGTAAGATTAATAGTATAACAAGTCAGGTAAGGTGCAACCAAAAACCATTGATATGATACAACCTTGCAAAAAATAGTACTACAATAGGCTAACAGAAACACACAGGGAGAAATATGTGTTGTAAGGGAGGAAGCATGCTCACAGACTCTAACACTAAATCTAATGCTAACCCTAACCCCAAAGCAGCTCACCAAGGATTAACTTTGATTAATTAGTTTTAAGAGGTGTGGTTTTAGGTGTTAACTCAGCAAGTTTATCCTCAGTAGTGTCAAATTTATAGTCTTTATAAGCTCTTGTCACCACAGCAGAGCACTGACAAACAAGGGGTCACTACAATATCTGTTGACAGTAAAGATACAGAAAATAATGCATAGTCCATAAAAAGGAAATTTGTACCCCAGGTTTAGCCAACATCAACGTTATCAACAATGGAGATTTCTACATTCATGGGAAATGTGACAGCTGCTGCCCCAAGCAGCTAGCTTATAGCCTTGTTAAAAGCCCTTCTTCGTTAGTTTTGTTGTGTTTATTCCCATTTAAATCTAGGTTAGGTTTCTCATTTAAGCCTGGTGTTGTGTTCAGTCCTTTGCTTTATCCTCTTATCTGATTCTGTTTCTCCTGTTTACCAGTCTGTAGTTTTCATTATAGTCCTGCCTCTTCGATTCTTGCTTTCTGCTTTCTTTAACAAACCCACCTTAGCAATCAACAACAGACAGTGTTTGACCAAAGAGCTGAATAGCTTTTAACACGGGTCACAGACCGGTGGTGACTTGTGCCATGAGCATTCATTCAGACTGCTCATGGCATGGTGATGCTGTGGAATGCCAGAAGGTTAAGGTAATGTTAACTGCCTATTCTTTTTCCCGCCATTGCAGCCTTTTTGCATTCCATTTTTGCAACACGCGGGCTTTCTGCCAAAGCGTACAAAACGTGGACATTAAATCATGAGCGAAAACGCCACAACAAATAATGCTGCTGTCACTCCTCACTTCAAAACAGGCGTTGTACTGTTAAAGGCTAAAGTACAAAAAAAAAGAGAAAAAAGTAATAATATGAGTGCTGTGATACAGTTATCATTGCCGTCTCATTAAATCCCTTAAACATTTTGTCCGGTACAGAAGTGTAAGTAAACAAATTCGTAAATAAAATGTCAACGCAACACACTGCAGACAGCTATTTAAAATGCATTTAATCGCGCACCGTTTCAGATTTATTTCATGATGGGAGGCGAGCTCGCAGATGCCTAAAGGCCGTGTGATGAATTAGACCGAGTTGCCCGCGCGCCTAGAAACTCGCCTCCGCCTTAGAGACACAGTTGCAGAAAAAGAGCTGAATATTTAAAGGGGGAGAGGCTGCTCTTTAAACGCTCCCAAGTGCCTCCCCAGCGATGTCATTTTTCTTTCCGTGAGCCCCTACGTCGAGGCAAGACTCTTTTTTATACCTGAAATTAAATTGAACTAACGGCACACAGTGACAAGTAATAAATAACTTAGCACCGCTGAGTGACTAAATAAATTGGTTTTCCTTAGCAATGATTCATCCTATACGTTTCATTTCCATCAGGCAGAGGGACAACATCACTTTCATCAGACCAAAACAGAGCTACCTAATACCTGACACAGAAAACAATTCACCAAGGCATACTGACCATTAATGAAATATTTAGGCTGCTATAGTATCACTAATGGCACTGTGTTTTTGAGTATGCTGCCCTTTTTGACTGATGTTTTCAGTTTTAAAATGCCATTGTTCAGATAGAGAAAAAATATTTTCAACTGAAATATTCAAAGAATACCTAAAAGTGAAATACACTGTAGCAATACTAATTGCATGCATGTAGTTTAACAGTTTTCATTTAGACATCAATCAAGGTTGAAAATCAAGGTAAAATACCAAATGCAGATCCTTCTTTATAATGCCTTAAATTCCACATAAAGCTTAAAAATTAATTGTAACTAAAAATTATAAACAGAGGAAGCACTATGAGACCACGTGTGTCTGGTTAAGTATATTCATGTAACAGATGTGCATGGGGGTCTTTTCTTGCCTGGAGGGTCTGATCACTTAGGTGTGCCAACACTTTCCAGTAATTTGTATTTTTCCATTGTGGGAAATACATTACAAAGATCAGCCATAAAATGAAGATACAAGCTGTTTATTTATGAGAAGAGGTAGGCTATGGGCAGCCTGGTGGCTCAGTAGGTAGGCTATCAGGCTGGAATGCAAAAGTGTCCTGGCTCAAACCCCAGCCCAGCCATCAGTTGTGTCCCTGAGCAAGACACCCAGCACTAGCTCTCTGGGTGCTGAAAAATGACCACCCACTGCCTCCCCCCAGGGGGATATGCTAAATACAGAGAGTGAATTTCCCCATTGTGGGACTAATAAGAGTTTAGATTATTATTTATTAATTTTCAGAGTAGTGAGACTGAGGGTGATTGTTGACTACATTTTAAGTGGTTCCTAGTTGTAAGTTTTCGAAACTCATTCAAAGAAAACTGAATTTCGGCAGTTTGGTTATATAGGCACATCACATGGTTTCAAAGTATTATTTCCAAACTGATTTTTGCTAACATTATTGCTTCCGGCAGTGTTAATTTATCTGAATAGCGAATGCTATCTATTTTATGTTATGCGTTGTTAAGTGGGTTGGGAAAACAGAAAGCCATAAATTAGGACAGCCCATAGTGGTACTGTCTAATGCACGGCTCTTAAAAGCATGGGATGAAATCCTGAAACACATTTTTCTATGAGCAACATGCACTTCCTTTCTCAAATTCATCGTCAAGGATGGCTGAACTCTAGTTTTCAAAACAGAAAAAAAGCAGGTCATTTTTTTATTTTTGAAAAGTTCTAAATATGGTTTCTTTTATTAGGCCACTGTATGGAAAGTTATGAGTGCGGGGTATCTATGGAGCCAGCGGGATGACTGTCGAGAGACAGACCCTTAGAAGGAATGGATATCATTTACTGGGGTCATTTAATGAACATAAAACACATCTGTATGAATTCATAATCGTTACAGTTCTGCCACTATCATAAAATTCGTTTTCAAAGACAAGGTCGCATAAAAAGTAAGATTATGAAAGGTTCTCTGTGACACAGGCTGTTACAACTTAATGGAAATTATAACGACTGTGGTTTTAAACTGCTCCTCATTCTCTTGAAGTTTCATTTCATAGTGGCCATGTTATGCTCTGCGTTTGATTTACACAGCAATCGGCGCTTCATTAAAATGCAACATAATACTATAAAAATCTCATTGGTATGCAGACCGGTCTCTGTGGTTTGGTTCTGAGGTAATAATACCAAACACGTTCAATTTTGTGGAGAGATGGCATGTGGAACGGAGGGGTCCTCGCAGCAAAGCAAGCCGAGTCAGAATCATACTGAATACAGTCCTGTTATAAATGATTAAGCTCCCAAATTTTCCAAAAACAAACAAACCACAAGTGGCAAGATGATCTGAACAATGTTCTTTTCAAGATGGAACAGGAGTCAGAAAAGGTTTTATTTCATTCTTGATAAATCATGTACGACTTTTCATTGCCTCTGCTTCAAAATTTAAGATGCGTGCTTTTTTAATTTATGTTTTTAATTGTGACTGACTTCCTATTTTAAATCTTGTCTGCAACCTACTGTACATATTGGATGGTGATAAAAGCTATTTAATCAATAAATATTCAGTTGAATTGCCAGATGAAGCCAGGGAAACGGGAGGGGATTGACATTTGCTGTGCTGTATATTTGTAGTCCATTATCTACAGTGAGAGCAAGGCTGTGGTTAACCTGCTAACAGCCCCCAAAGATAGAAAGATTATAAATTTGACACTGCTGAGAAAATGAATCGAGTAGCAAAGAACTGCCTGAGCTAGGGACATATAAGGAATATCCAGGCACTTAGATGTGGTGGAAAGTTACCAAGGGATAGCCTTACTTAGCCTTACTCTTCCAGCCAGCTGACCACAGAGAAGAACGTGTTATTTTGCATTTTTACTGGGAGGACAACACTTAGGGCTGGATAGAATGTTTTACATACATCGAAGACTTGATTGTCTCAGATGGTGATCGCTACTGTGTGATTTTTGCACAAATGTTTTTTTTTTCATGAAATAACTTAGCATCTAATGTTTAAGAGGTAGATTTGATACATAAAAATTGTGAAATAGTAAATAATTTATTAAAGTTAGTAGTATTTATGTTTCATTGTTGGTTTGTGAAACTACGTAAAAACTAAAATGTACAATTTTCAGTTTTTCATAGTTTTAATAATTTAAAAAAATTCATATAAAATTTTTAACTTTTCTTCAGGAGTAGTACAATATATATGTGCTATGTTTGGTATCCTAAATTTACAGATCATAAAAGATATGACAAATCATCAAAATTATAGATATAGCGTTATTTGTCCCAAAAATAACTTTAAAATTGGAAGACCTTATCTGGACTCCATCAAGATATTAAAGTCCCAAGAAGGCCTTAAAATTGTCTGATGAAGATATTAAAATGGCCCCAGGAAGGCAATCAAACCCACTTTTGAAGTTTGATTTCTGTTTACAATAACTTTATGACTGCAGTGAGATGCAAGTAATTAAAAGATTTTACTTCAGCATCTTTTTGGGTTGCTAAACTACAAAGCAAAGCTGGCGATTTCCATTTATGTACGTAATCCCACCGAGAAGGAAACAGAAGTGGTGCGTTTTCTTTACCCTCACTCTCCTGGTGCCAGGTGTTTACACCTGATAAGTAAGGACACCTTTCCAGCGTTCAGCGGTTATCTAAATATGTAAGGTGGCTGGTGAAATGACCGTTCTTATGGTACTGCCCATTAGGTCAGGACTGCCCAAACGGGAGTCAGAGATTATAGGCTATCTCCCCATTACGCAAACATCCTTAAGGTACCCATGTCTGCACTGGGGAGTTTATTGCATTTCTGCTGTGTTTCTACAGCAACATTAAGGCCAGTAAGGACACAGCAAGCTACGTTCTTTCTTAACATAGGGATCACGCTGCAGCTGCTATGAACATTAAGTCACTGAGAGATCGATGATGTTCCCCCTCCGTTTGAAATAACACAAGAGTTGGATAAGAAACGGCACAGTGTCACAAGAATAGCTTGTGAAAAGACGAAGCATTAAAATAGGCAATATTTTAAAATGCCTTTTAACAACAGTGAAAGTTTTTTTTTTTGTTGACATAGGTATTCAGCCTTCATAATAATCGTTATTTTCAAGATCATTCTCAGGCAATGTGCGGTGCATATGTACATATCACCATTTGATGCTTTTCAAGAATTAAACTTTACCCTTTTGATATTTACAAAAATTTCAAAATTGCATGACTAAACACACCAGCAAATACATGTAGCTTCTCATGTTTATTGCTCTCTCTTTTTTCTAGTGCTTGACATTCTTTGTTGTTCAAACACAACGATGAAAGGATTACATATTAAAAACCCACCAGCTGTATGCAAACAAGGCTTGTAATTAAACTGCAATAAAGAAACACTTTGAACCTACTCATTGTCTTTGGGATGATTCACGGAAATTGGCTGCTTGGAGAAACCGGCCATTATTATAAATGACTCCATGTTTGCGCGCCCCGGCGGGGGGGGGGTGGGGGGGGGGGGGGGGGGGGGGGGGGGGGGGGGGGGGGGGGGG
>JABJVR010000043.1:1454123-1484708 GCA_025773905.1 Chitala chitala | reverse complement strand
ACACACACAACGCACAACACACACGCACACACAGTTCAACTTTGCCTGTTTACCTGAACAGTGTGCATCAGAGAGTAACAACAGTCACACACAGGGAGAAACACACCTTGCTAAGGACTGGATTCTAATCAGGTAGAGGTAACAGACAACAATGTTACTCATCAAACCACCACCACCACCATCATCATCATCATCATCATCATTCCAACTTCTTCCTCTTCTGTACTTTGTTAGGTAGGCCTGTTTAAGTGAATGCTTTCTTTGCAAATTGACCTCACCAGACAAGAGTGTTCCAGAGAAATGTCACAAGAAAACCTGCAAGGGTCAAAATGCTCAGGAAAAAATACCCAGAACACAAAATGCTGCGGTTAAATTCACCAGATCAAACTGAGTATAACGTAGCATGATGGATTCTGTGCAAATTCTTCACTGCAGTAAATTATACATAAATAAGGGGAGGATAAGAGCCCAGCAAAAAACTTTGTATAATTATGCTGAAGTACGTACTTGTAGAAGATCAGTTTTCATTTCAAAAGTGTAACATGTTTGGAGTTAGCAGAAACAGATTAAATAAATTGAAAAACTTTCTTAAACACTGACTCAAGGTTGCAGGATGTGACATTGTCTTTGGTGCTGTAGGTAAACAGTAAATACCAGTCTGATGAGGCTGCTGGTCTGATAAACTACCATATGTCACATTCTGTTGTGCTTTCAACTGTTTTATCATAAACATTAGCTCCAACAGGATCAGCATGGAATTATTTTAAAGCATGGACCACGTCCTGGTTAAACCATGATTATTATAAGGCTTCAAATGCAACAGATTCTCAGACAATTTCGAACTGCTGCCTGAAGAAGAATCAGTCTGCAGCTGAACACACATGTTGACAGATGTTAATGTAAATAATTTACATCCTGTTCAAACCTACATCATCCCTCCTTGTCCTGGTCTGTAGTGTTCCGTCACACTCTGACCCACTCCATTTCTGCTCCACACCATCTAACTTTGTTCTGTTGTGTCATCCTTTGTGCTAGTGTGTATCATTCTGTCCTGATCTGTCCTATTCCATCCCACTCCATCCTGCTCCATCCCTGATCTTTTCTGTTCCATCCTCTTCTATCCTGGTTTCTCTTATTGTGTCCCACTCTGTCCTGATTCACCCAAATCTGTCCTGCTTCTTCCCAGTCTGTTTCACTCTGTCCTACTCCCACTCTGTCCCACTTCGTTCCACTTCGTCCCACTCTGTCTTACACTGTCCCGCTCTGTTCTGCTCCATCCTGCTCTGTCCCACTCCATTCCACTCTGGCTTGCTCCATCCCGCTCCTTACCACTCTGTCCCACTCCACCTCACTCTGTCTTGCTGCATCCTACTCTGTCTCACTCTGTATCATTTCGTCCCACTCAATCTCAATCCATCCCGCTACGTCCCACTTTATCTTCCTCTGTCCCGCTCCGTTCCACTCTATCTTGCTCTGTCCCACTTTGTCCCACTCCATCTCTCTCCATCCCACTCTGTCTCTCCCTGTCCCATTCCGTCCCACTCTGCCTCACTCCATTCCACTTTGTCTCATTGTGTATCACTTCATCCCACTCAATCTCACTCCATCCTGCTCCATCCCACTCTGCCTGACTCCGCCCACTATGTCCCGTTCCACCATCCTTCATCCTGCTGTGTCCCACTTCATCCACATTTTTCTTGCTCTGTCTCATTCTGTGCCACTCCATCCCACTTTATCCTAATCTGTCCTGCTTCTTCCTATTTTGTCCCACTTTGTCCCACTCCATTGCACTCTGTCCCATTTCATCCCAGTCTTTCCTGTTCTGTTCCACTCTGGGCACATACTGGATTTGGAAAACAAAATTAAAGGTTGACATGAAATTAGCCTTATTTAATATACCAAAATGCACCTGTGTTCAGCTGTATATTTTCTGTGTGATTTTATAACAAATTTAGATTTTTACTGGAGTTTACCACTGTGGGTAATTCTAAGACTAAAAAAACCTTTCTGTGATTTTCTCTGACTTTAAAGGTGTGATACCGATGGTATAATAATGTTTAAATGATGGATTTTCTTTTTCTGCTGTAATTTCTTTTTTCTACCCTTCTTAGAATTTTAAAACACTCTGCAAAAAAGTGCTTATTAAGTTAAATAAGTGAAGTCAATTGTTCCCAGTTTTATGTTCTGAACAGTGCACATTACCTTTATTTTAACTTTATTGAAGAGGTCATGGAATATTGGACTATGATTAGACATGCAGAAATAGGCCATTCTAAACCGGCCCATGTTTCTGACACTTCATTCCATGGGGAACAATTTCCCCCTCACTTTCTCCTCTTGAGCATTTAAATACTTTTCACTGAATTGCAGCCACACTATCAGCTCCTGCAGTGGCCCAGCTTAAAAAAAGCAATAATCTTGTCCAAAGCATGTTGTAAAAAAATGAAACAGCACTGAATGAGAAACAATGCCTAATTTTCCTACATGCATAAATTATTAAAAATTGCTTAAAGTGAAAGATAAAAATAGTTGCCCTTAAAAAATGTTCTCCTTTCACAACTCCACATTGGTGAGGCAACTCCATAGTTCTCTGTTCTCCAATTTGTCTGTCTTTGTTTTACTATATCACTTTTTATTATAGCATTATATGTTATGAACACCATAATGGTGCCTCTGTTTCTACGACAGTATTACATTCATTTTGAAATTAACGTCTCAATTTCTCAATTAGTCTGAACATAATTCTACACAAATCACAGTGAAATTGATTGCACTTAATAATCGCTAATATGATGTGTAATTAAAGCATTGCTGTTAATGGCTGTATGCATCTTGAACTGTAACTTTGGCAATTTAATGTGCAGGAGAACAATTTTATTTATTAGTTAAAATGTCTTGTATCCCACATAAATCCATGAAAAATAATAATAGTAATCCCCCCCCAGAAAAAGGCCATTGTTGCTTAAATCACCCTAATCTATTGTTAGAGACTGATTAATATTATGCTGCCTTTAACTACTTTTCCCAAATGTGCTGGAGACAAATTTACTAGCAGTGATTTAGTAGTAGTACTTAAGTAGTAGGGATTAGTAGTAGTGTAGTTTAGTAGCAGTGGTTTAGTAGTAGTAGTTTAGCAGCTGACACAGTTTGTGCACAAAATACTTAACAGACAGACAGAGAACTGATAAATCCACTACTGCCTTTCATATTGCCTATTAACCTGGAAGAACGAAGTGTTTGGAGTACAGGACATGCTTGGCTTACTATCCTGCGTTTCTGTATTTTTATTGCAGGCACAGCTGATTCCTCTAGGGACCGCACACAAGTGCACATTCTGTAAGATGAGTGTAATTTTTCCACTAGGCATGGACTACTACTGGCCCCTTTATATAACCCACTGGTTTCCCCGTCACGGTGTGGAAAACACAAATCTTTGTCCTGACATCGTCCAGCACACTCAGCTTTGCATATTCCAGTCATATGATTCAGTTTTCCAACAGCCCTAACATTGACACTAAACGTAATTTGCACTTGCCTAATTAATACTTTATGATAGTTACACTCAGCCTCCAATCACTGACAAGAACATAGGTACAAAAATTAATTGTGTTTTGGAATTTACCATTTTCTTTTTAGACGTGCGTTTGTGCGTTTAATTTCTTCTTGGGTTTCTGAATTTCCTCGTGTTCCTAAATTTGCTGTTGTGTTTTCCAGTTTGTTAAACTGTTTCACATTTCATGACTTTTGTGTGTCACATTAAATGACCAAAAAAATTAAATACAGTACATGTGTTATGTAACAATTCCTGTGTCTTCTGGAATTTCAACACAGGACTTGTTTTCTTAGTTTAGTCGTTTTCTATATTTACAAATTAATGAAATGTAAAACTTTACTTTGGGTTGAAAGCTCCCCTTATTTCCACCAATCAGTTTAATGGAAAACATCATTTTAGAACAAACAGGGAAGCCATCTACTTCTGTGGCACATATTTATCTGGGAACTATTGTTTTTCAGTGCAGGTTACCCCATCACTTACAGGAAGGTAATTTGGCCAGGCAAGACAAGTATATAAATCACATTTTACTACTCTGAGCACCCTTTACAGGTAATTACTATGGATTGGTGGCATGGGTGGCAACTGTGTAGAAATGAAATCATTTGTCATAACTGTTATCATGACTTGAAATTGATTAAGAAAAAAACTCCCATTTAAATTAATAACCAACAGTTCATTTGGGGTCCTGTTCTATATTCAGCTAAGGTGGACATTAATAAAAAGCCAAAAAGCCTGTTTTCATTTGATGGATAAAGGATAGTTTATTCACATATTTCATTTTTTGTGTTTCCTATCTGGTTCGTTCCATAATGTGTTTAGCATACATGTTAAATGTGCTGTCAAACAGTGTAATTGTTAGGCTCTTTAATTGGGAGTAATTGAAAGTCCCGCCCAGGTAATGAGTCTGCAAGGGGCAGAACTATCAGTTTGGTATAAAAGATGACAGATCTTTGGGACCTAGGTGCTTAGTCATTGTTGTGTCAGGGATCTTGGTGGCAAGCGAGCTCATTTTCTAATATCATGACTGCTTTTGAAAAGTAGTTTTGAAGAACACCTCTGCACGTCTGCAGCTGACCTCACAACACACAAAAACAAACAGTACTCTCGTCAAACCTGTATTAAATATTATCAAAACAGAATCATGCTGAAACTGAGTTTTTGAACATTAGCTGGGTGGAGCGCACAGTAACACAAACACTTTACGAAGTGAGTCAATATGGCTGGAAACTTTGATTTGTTATATAATTATTTGGCATCGGATACGGATGCGACATAATTATATAACACAAGACTTTTCACTGTTCTACAGTCTTATATTCTGTGATTATACAGTAGCTGGTTTATCAATATGCTTTGAGTATGGCTGATACCGCTATCTCAGGTTCCTCACAAAGTTATGCAAATAACGAACGTCTAAGATTATATCCACATTCACTAATTCCAATACATATTTGTATTTAGTTTTTCAATTGTAAATGATAAAGTTGTTAATACCAGCAAGGGTTTCAACCTTGAACTAAAAAAATATTTTACTTACTCCTTAATACAAAGTGATATGAATTATTTCAAAATCCTGACACCATCATGTCATGTCATGTCATGTCATGTCATATCCATCCATTCCTCCATCCATCAATTCTCTATACCGCTTGTCCAATACAGGGTTGCAGAAAGCCTGGAGTCCATCCCAGGGGGCACAAGGCGCAGGGCAGGGGACACCCAGGGCAGGGTGCCAACCCACCACACTGTCATGTTAAATACAGGTTCTGTAACGCCCATCCCAGCTTCTCTGTGGACAACTGTGTAAGTATTCAGTACAAAAGTTAAATTGTACAATATGTGCATGTCACTGTAATAATAAAGTCATCTCACAATTACGTCCAGTAAGATTACAAAGCATACATGAGTTATCTGGTACTTGACATCCTGTTCCCAGGATTGATATACAAATATACTAAATATAACATGCTCATAAAACAAGAATGCAGGGTTTGAAAACTTCAACAGGTGAACATATTCATTTCAAATAATACATTAATAGACACTGGTAGGGTTAGTCTGTAGACTAGAATGCTAATCAAATGCTAATGGATATTCCAGGCTTATACCCATTAATTTCTGTTGCTAGAGAACAAGAATGATGGGAAGAATTAATTGCTCTGAAGTTTAATGCCAAGTGACTTGCTAAATTATCATTTTTGAAATGTGTTCGACATTTTTTGCAAACCAAAGAATCTGTTTTGAATACAGAGCATGCTGTATTGAATTAATTAAGCATTTGTATTCTAGGCTATCATACAGGGTAACTTTTATCTCATTAATGAATGTTATTATATCTCTTTTTGAATCCAGGCCTTAACATACGGGATGCCACTGCTCTTTCCCCTTTCCCATTCTCAGCTATACCTCTCGTCTTTGTTGCCATCGTTATCACATAATTGGCATTCATGGCTTTTCTGAAGAGAAATGAAAAGTTTGAAAGAGAAACACAGGTTGTTAAAAAAAATGCATAGAATTGATATGGTTTGATGCCACGCAAATATCACATTATAATAACAATCCTCTACACAGCTTAAATGTGCATTACCTTAAGGTTAGACTGTTGCCTGCATGAAACCACAGCTGTATGCCGCCAGTTAAGTTCCGAAGTAAGAGTTCGTTTGAAGTCATTTGTTTGAAAGGTGTAACAGAAAGACACGTAAACGTTAGGACTACGTCAAGCTACGCACCCTAACAGACAGTAAAATGAAGACTATGCCAGTCTTTGTACTCTGATTTTACAGTTCTGCTTTTGCAAAGCTATTCCGCTTCACGTAGCGAAAGTGCTTCCGCCCCAGGGTCGACGCTGTCGTGGCACACGTCCTCCTCACTGCTCTTATTACATTTCATGGGGCCTTTTTTGGTCAATTAAATTTTCATACTGAAAACATCCATGTGAATAATGAGATATGGCGCTGTTATAAGCAATTTTTTTATTGATAAAATGACATTTCCTTCCAGCGCTGATTATAAAGTTTATTACTTTACAACCTCCTTAATTCATTGCAAAGAAATTTGATCACATACATATAAAGCTCAGTTAATCAAAACAGTGGTAATATTACTAATAGTCAGATGTGTCTCTATTGTTTTGGGTATGGAATGTCAAGGAACACTTTCAGAAATACAGATTAATTAACACACCCAAGGCATAAAACAGTGTATTGGAGGTGTTCAGAATAGGAAAAAAAAACCTGACTGGCACCATGTGCTAACGGTTAGTCAGAATTAGCTTGTAAGAGGCAGAATGGCTACAGCTAAGGTATGATTTCTTACACAGTGAGATGGACCCATACAGGTGTTTGTAGCTCTTCTCTTTGTATTCCTCTAAGAGAATACCGAAAACAGTGATCATCCCTTTGTCCCTTATGCAGCCATCATTCAGCTATTATCTTAACTAGTGAAATGTGTATATACTGACATACATGCAAAAATGCATGTTAAACAAGACATAAACATTACTTTGGCATACTTCCATAAAAATTTTAAAAAGCCGTCTATAAATTACACTCGTTTCTCAGCTGCAGTCTTCATGCAGATAGGTTTAGTCATCTTAATTCTTGTGGATTTAACAGAATATTGGTCCTTCTCCAGTCATTTTCGTGAAAAAAAGGGATATAACTTTTCAAACACAAATTGTAAATATGTGCGTCTGAGCATTTAAACTGCTAGTGTGTATATATTAACTATCTCAAATTATTTCTCTGGATACGTGTATGTTAAGCCGTCAGGTAACAAGTAAAAAAGGGCTGAAAATTTGAAGGAAATCATGGTGGTGTAAGTCAATGCCTTCTTTGTGACCTGCAGCAACTCTAATATTACGTTCAATTTAACAGGATGGTGAAGCAGCTGGTATCTTAAGTTCAGAAATCTTTGAGACTTTGGGTCAGAAACAGACGTCACATTATTTTCAGAATGACACTCGCTCATCCAGTCGAACGCGTTTTCCAGGAGGAGCACCGAGACCCGAAACCACAGCATACGTTTCTGCACCCTGTGGGCCTCTCATTCATTACAGATACTCCAGGTAGGTCTTAAAAAGTTTTGACAAAGTCTGGTCCAATAAAAATTAAATTCGTGGTCAACTTCTTCACTGGAGACAATTCAAGAAAAAATGCTGACACCGTTTTCGTTTGTCTAAGTAGATAAATCATCTCTATCGAGCGTGTCTGCTTCTACATGTCAGCGCCCATCCGTAATTTAATTTGTTACTTCCTTTGGAAAGAGGCAGCGATGTTTAAACACAAAAGCGATGAAGGTTACGTTAGCTCCTGAATTTCAATGAGGGTCTCCTTTCATCAAGCCGCGGTTTCCTGGAAGGACCCTCCTCTCAGCAGACCGGTCATTTTTCCGGCAGGCGTCACCGCAGGGTGATAGAGGATGTCGGTCCGGACCTGGCTGATGGAGGTTCAGGAACCAGGAAAACGAGAACCCATTTAGCTCAGTCTCACAGGCCTTTTAAAGTGGGACAGGGCTCTGAGGAAGTGTCAGATATTTCAATTAGGCTGTAATTTTAAGGGATGCCATAAAGAGGGGAGGGAATCAAGCACTGACACTTGAAATAACGGACGTGCTAATTGTGCTCATGACAAAGAGGTGCACAATGATGCTTTTAAAGGTAATGCTCCCCATTTGATAAATTGCCTTCTGAGATGGAGTTGGTTTTTAAATAATACAATCTATTGAGAGCTCTCCATAAATATTCTGATTCTAGGGTCAAAAAAGCTCATAGCACATCAAGTGCATTTGTATGGAAAAAAAACCCACTCTTTTTTTGAACACAGCATCTAAGTGGGTGATTTTATATATTAGAAGGTCAACAGTTTTGTTTGGTATTAAAATTTTACTTTAGAAGTTTCATGTAAATCACTTTTCTTCAAACTGAAGTTAGTCATACAACAGACTTACAGCCCCCAACAAGGAAAATATGACACGATGTACTTTTGTAGCAGTATTTTAAATATTACTACTCAGAGGGAAGTAGAACTGTATACATGACATATCTTCTGGGTACAGGTAGGTCATGGTTTATGTTGGATCATGTTAGATTAGATCCATTTCATGTCTGGATTTTATTTTTATCTGCTACCGTCTGATTTATCATTAAGAGCCAATCACATGTAGATGACATGTTGGCGGCTGCTTACTGGACAGTAAATATCTATATACACTTTGGGGATCTTCCATCATTTAGTCACAGTCAGCCACAGATTGCCACATACCAAGCTGTTGAAACAGGAATTAATTGCATCTTACTGTCTTGATTACAACACAAAGACTCGTTCTGAATAATGTACACAAGCCACGGTAATGTTGCCATCAACACAGTGTATTGCAAGTGTTTTTTTTTTTTTCGACGTCTGCACAAATCCTGTTTTAATGAACGTTAATGTTATGTGGTTATTAAGTTTTTAGGGGTGGAAAATCCAAATCAATCCACTCACAATCCACATTTCTTCTTCAAAAAATTACGGATCAGCAATCAGAACCTTCATCAAATTTAAGACCGGCCATGAGGCTAATTTTAAAATATATAGTTAACATTTTTGCTGTGTACACAAAATTTATAAAAATAAACATTTAAATTTTTTATTTTTTACATTTATTTTTTTTTTGCTGTAAAGGACAATATTCTGTAAATAAATATTTTTTTGTATTTGCCCTTTTATTGACTGGTGTGTTGTCCAGCACATCTCCCAACCTTGTGCCCTAAGCTATCTGGGATCAGCTCATAGCCAGGACTAAGCGGTTAAGAAAATGACTGGCAATTAATGGGTGGATATTTTGTGTTTATTTTATGTGACATTTATGAGAATCGCAACTAATAAAAAGTATAACCAATTATTAATGTATTTCTATTGTTAGTATAGTTTGAATGAATTTATTTTTATTCCCTTAGAAATAAACTTTAACACACACATACACAAAATATGACTTAAAATCAGACCGATTACCTGTGCACGACCCACTGATAGTTAGAGTAGTGGATTCATAGTGCTTCATCACTCCTGTTGTCACTGTAAAACAGTCAGTGTGAGCCTTTATGTGCAGTTGTGTTGTTCTCTTGTCCCTTGTTGTTCGATCACATGTGTGTAACCACTACAGGAACAACCATGGGAAGCTGTTTCCCAGTGTGTGCAATAAATGAAACATCTCGCTAGCTTGTAGCTTCATACTCACTTTACCCAAATGCCAATTTCTCTGTTACACTTCAATAGGCTTTGGATAAGAAAGGTTCTGTTGGACACTCCTGCAAGTTTCATTGACAGACTCATCCACGTCAGACTGTAGGCTGAGTTATTTACTGGCAGCTATGGGTAAATCCATGAAGCCATTACTGCAATCCACATCCATCAGATAGTACCACATATTTACTATTCTGTTTCAATTATTATAAAAAGGATTCGTAGAACAGTTGTCCTCAGTTCCTGCAAAGGGATTTCAGCGAATCCCTTCACATCACTAGAACTATTCCATATCAGTTGTACATTTACTATAGCTCATATTATAGTTGTACTTTTGTTTCTACTGACTTAATTATTAATTGGACCAATTCAAAATATTGGCTAATAATAAGGTATTATGAAATAAATGCATTGTATTGTAATATTGTTTGGTGGAAGTGTTAGCTCAATGACAATTTAAAACACCAAGATTGCTAGCTACTAAATATGTCATCAACCATAATTATAAATAACATAGCGTAATTTGAATTCCTTCTTTTTTGCATCTGCTGTTGTGCATTGTTTTACTTTTTGCTGCCTTATTGTTTTTAATATTAGATAAGGCCTTCTGACGGACCCATGTACACGCTGAGCAAGTTTAATCAAAACAGCAAACAGAAGCTCCCTGTGCCTACAAAACACATGGACTCATTATAGAGAAGATGCAGTGTGAGGACTATGGGTAGATGTGTGTTCCGGGCTCAATCAGGCAATGAGAGTGTAGACGTGCGGCTCGTGGCCCTGGTGGTTCTACATGTGGACGTCAGATGAACACCTGGGATGACTTGACAAGAAGATGGATTGGTCGTACCGTGTTGGCTTGTTGATCCATACTCATTTGAATGGATATTGGCATTTGCCAATCAAGTGCTAAGCCCTGGAGTCTCGTAGTGCTGATTAGTAAAATGCTTATGTACCCAATAATTAACGTTTAGCTTCCCTCTGAGGAGGACAGATTCTACAGAAAATGCAGAGGTAGGTCCTGCAAACAGGCTGTAAAGAGACAGGGTACTTTTGGGATTCTGAGACAAATCAATATCAGCATTGAAATGTGGCGCTGCTAGCTTTCTGAAGGTCTTACTGTCCCCCTGTCTGCTAAATCTGGCAACTTTCAATGACTTTGGTTTTATGTGGCTACTTTTCAGCATCCATAAGATAATGTACTATAGTATCCCTTAAAAAACAGTTAACTGTAGTTTATAAAAGGTGTATATTGTGTAATTCTGAATGATTATAAAGTTATGAAAGTATTGCATAACACAATGAACAAAAGTTAGAACTAGAAGTGCCTTTAATGTATGTGTATGTATATCTATGTTTTATTTAAATATATATATATATATAGAACAGAATAGAATTCCTATATTGTCATTGTACAATTAAGCACAACAAAATTTGGGTGCATCTCTCCATATATATATATATATATGTGTGTGTGTGTGTGTGTGTGTGTGTGTGTGCGTGCGTACGTGTGTATCAAAAAACATGAGCTGTTGTGAAATGGTAAAACTATTATTTCATCCTAATATAATAAGATATAATATACATATTTGTTGCAGCCACAACATTGCAAATAATGTTAATGAATCAGTGCTCCATAAACCAATTGTGAATGCAAATCTAAAAGCTTCACTGTTACGTGCAATAAAATTTTCTTTCCTTTTCTTGTTTTATTGTACAGGCAAGGGAAAAAAGAAGCATTTATATTAAACTATGGATGGTTTAAATATAGCTGCGTGGTTTGGAATATTATTGTGTTTCGCATCACAATGGATTTAATAAGCCTGTGTTTACCTTCAGAACATGCTGTCCATAGCCATGACCATATGCTGGGTAACCGTGCCAACAGGCAGCTCTGAGGGGGAGTGCTAAACCGCAAGCAGATTAAGGGAAGGACACTTTTCAAGGACACCAAGAAAGAAACAGAAGACTTTTTTCTGAAGCAGAAATCAAACATAGATAATTTTCTCTGCGTGTAACTCATAATGGCAGTGAAGAATACCTGTTAATTTGTGATTTATTTAGAGGTCGTTGCAAAATTGGAGCTTTTAGATGTAGTATGTAATATAACAGTTGTAACAGTTCATTTGGACTACTCATGTTTTCATGTGGTTCTGGCTTGAAAGAGAAGCTTAAAACAATCTTTGAACAGGTAATAATATAAAAACAAACTCTATATAAATTAAATTTAGACATGGTGCATTAATGAGATTCAGCTTCAGTAAAAAAAAAGTGGTTTACCTGCTTACCTGCCAAGGTTTATTACACCTTATTCACCACTGAAAAGAATAATACACCCCAAACAAGATCTTTTAATTTTTTACTCATTTTCTCTCCTCTGTGAGTAACACTGTGTTTCGAAATTCTCTTTTGTTTAGCATTCGGACTGCTGGGAGTCTCTGCAAACGATGTCGTGTTTCAGCACATCGCGCTGAACAACATCTTAGCGATATTGACAAGAAATGGCAGCCTCGCTGAATTTCACACCTTTGTTCCAAAATTTTGCTCACAAATGTTTTAGTCTGACAGTTGCATATCTAAACATGTCCAGGATGCATCTGTAAATAAACAGGCTCTATTTACTGCCTAAAGGTGCACCATCACATTAACAAATGTCTTGCTGCCTGGAAATGAGGACTCAATGGAGGGATCTGGGAAGATATTGGATATCCTGGGCAACAAACTCTTGTTTAAATAAGACTGGACCACACTCTCCCCCCCAAATCATTTGAATTAAGACAGGTTGATCTGGTGCTCACGATGGCTGAGATCTTCACTTTGTGTATATTCGTTTTAGCTTCTATAATCCAGACACTTATTGCTCATCAGAGATTCAGAGATCCTGGCACAGATGTTGGGAAGAAATGAAAAAGCGCTCTTGTTTTGCAGTGAGGCCATGGTCTCTGAGGGCTGAGACAGTGTTAATAAAAAGCCGCCCTTTCAGATGCTCCCACCGCCCATTCATGTCCCGTAGGCATCCTCTTTGTGCAGAGATCCTCCATGGAGATTGTCGCTCTCTGCAGAAGCCGTCACTACGGCAATGCGGTAAAAAACCCACGTATTGTGCAAATAGCAATGGATGGTGAGTTGATAAATAAGACCTTTTATTATTTTAAAATACACAGGTCACAGTGCTTGACAGCAGTGACACACACAAGTAGACACACAGGTAAGTAAACATCCCTGCTGCATCTTTCTCCATTTTCTGACACAGAGAGGGTCATCAGTTAGACACCTTCTACAGCCGGAAAGCTTTGCAATAAAAGCTATAGTATTAAAACAGGTACATTTTCACAAGCATTCAAAAATATCTTTCACCTTTCAGTCTTGCATGGTACATCTAATACTGTTTTTTGGGAAAATCATTCTGACTCTAACAGATGCCCATTGGTACAATATTAGTTAATAATAATTAGCAAATAATTCTACGGGTGATATACCATATGCAGTAATGTTAAGCATATCATTTTTAACGTGTAAAATGGCTTGACACATGCAACGTCTCTCTGGAAGCACGTTCAGGTGCACGCTGTACATCACGTATCGAAAAAAGGTTAAAAAAACACACACGTATTCTCAGAGCAAGTGTGTCCGCTAAGTGTATCTTTCATGATGGCTTATTGACTAACGTCAGGGTCACGACCTTCGGCTTTAGTTCTCATTGCCGATGAGGCATCATGACAATCCCACTGTGCCATGACCTCTGATTGACCCCTGCTCTCTACATATGGCTGTGAGGATGGCGAGTTCAGCTGCAAGTGGGAATTCAAACGTTGCGTTTGTAAAAGCCGAACAGGAGGCAGTGTGAATACGCTGGTGTAGAGGGTGACCCTTGGGGCGTGCATCGATATATATCACAAATCTGTCTGCTACAACCGGAAGGCCTACTACTACCAGAGAGGCAGGCATGCAGTCAATCTAAACACAGCGGAATATGTCTCGACTATGGGGCATTCTGACTAAAGGTGAGAATATGTTTCATTAGATCCGTTAGCAGAAAAAAACATTGAGTCAGATAAGGAGAAGGATAGTTGTGTGTAACATGCAAATATACAGCAAAGGTATGCTCTATTTCTTTTCTGGGTAGCCCCTCATGTTTTGTGCTGCGACACCAACTGAATGTTATAAAAACACTCCGAGCTCAGCTCCCTGAATGTTCAATACATATTATACCGCAATTCTTCCTCCTAATTTCTATTATGCTAATTATTTTATATGCAGCTTTGAGACTTAATGAGAATTGGCAGTGTCCTCACATCATCCTCATTGTCTGCATGCGTTAGCTGAACAACGTTATAAGAGTAATGTAATTTTTTTTTTGAATCGACAGTTTTACTGGATTTAATGTGAACACATGGCAAAGAGGATGTGGAGTGTGTCACCCATTGTAGTTTCTGCTTTATAATTACTAGAACAAATAAGGAAGGCTGCACGGTGGTGTGGTGGTTAGCCTTGTTGCTTTGCACTTCCAGGCCTGGGATTCAATCCCTGCCTAATGTCTGTGTGCATGGAGTTTGCATGTTTTCCCTGTGCTTGGTGGGTTTTCTCTGTTTAACTGTATCTTTCCTCCCATGGTCCAAAGACATGTGGGTTAGGTTGATCGGTATCTCAAAATTTCCCATAGTGTGTGTGCGTGTGTCCCCTGCCCTGTGCCCTATGTGCTCTGGGATGAGCTCTAGGCTTCCCTGTGACCCTTAACAGGATTTAGCGGTATAGAAGATGATGACAAATAAGGAAGACACAATGAACAGAAATTGGAAAAATAACATGTTCCTTACAATCAGCTAATAATATACCTTGGTAGCTGTGTACATGCTCCACACAGGGCCGTTGCTGTGCGTTCATTTTATATCTATGCCATAGAGAAACAGCAATCCAAAATTACGGACCTGGGCTTTAACTTTCAGGAGAGCCTCAAGGTCAGATAATACGTGCAAAGTGGCCGCTTTCTGCATGCTGCGTCGGGACGGGGTGGGAGGTGTCACGCCCATCTCTGCTGGCCAGATACTCGGAGGAAGCTGTCAAAACACAAGAGGCCGGGATTGATGGCCGTGGCGTTCGGCCACCACAGCAGGACACAGGGACACACTAATAGCCTAATGTTCTGCACAGACTGGAAATGGAGCCCTTTTAAAAACAGATGACATGCTATGTTTTACAAAACAAAAGGTTTTATTACACACACCAATGTAATGAATGCAAACCAAAATTAGGACGTACCAAAAAACATGCAAATGAAGCAAGCGAGGCTACTTTGGCTCGATGAGATTTTATCGTATTTTTTTCACTCCTTCGTTGAATCAAATTTTTTAAACAGGGATTATCATTTTTGAACTAACTACTGCTTTGTTAATTAATTGCCAATTATCTTTTAATTATGGTCCAGTCTTATTTGAATACAAACATCAACGCTTGTTCAATTCCAAGGATTTATGTGGAAGTACAAAAGCCATTTAAACTTTAATTAGAGCAACTCTTAACGAACGACCGCCATTACGTTTTAATAGTACCGATGAGATAGCTGGAGTTGCACTAATGGACACCACTGATGCAATTTCCACAAAGACGAATACGCCGCTTTGTTTCTGCAGCGTGATAAAATCCTCAGTCTGATTCCTTTTGACACAGACACCTGGATATTCTACATCAGGACATGAAGGTCAGAGCTACATAATTCATCTCACACTTCTGTCAGTTCCACAGTGGCCCATCACATGTCTGAGGGACTTCTATAGAATTCAATTTACCCTAATCTTTCCTTCCATTTGGGCCTCAGCTCATGCTGTTTTGCTGACTAAAATGTGAGAGAAGGGATTCTGACTACGCACCTAGACCTCAGGTCTGCCACGCAGAACAAAAACACATTCATCACGTTTGATTGTGAAGATAAAGATTAATCAGGAGTTTTTTTTCAGTAATTGGATGCAAGAAAAAAGACGCGTGCAAGCGTGTGGACTCCCGCGCACACACATACGCGCTGAACTGTAAGACACCTAAACCATCTTTCAATCCCCTGTGATTAGAGATGGCAGCCCTCTGCTCAGAAAACTGCTTCCTAGGCCCAGAATGAACTATATTTACCACACAGAGCAGATTTACCCACTCCAAGATAACGGGAGAAAAGTGCAAATGGCTGACGGTCGGGTGGTTAGCATGACTGATGCCTCTGGTGCACTGGACTAACGCAAACATCGCAGAAACAATCTGACCTTGAATTTCGGTTCAGTGGACATTCTGTTCAGTTCTGCTGCATTCCATTGTACACTAAAAAGTACATATACTGCATTTATAGGTCCAAAGAGCCATTTGACCAGAGGTGAAAACACTGTATCTATAACGCTCACAAGTCAGCACTTACTACCACTTTTTAATGCAACATGATCAAAAATAAAACAATTACAAAAAAGGAATCCAATCAGCATTGTGAAAGCAATTTATAAATATGCTAAATATTCATACATCTGATACCATAATTTCACCATGCTCAAGTTGTGTTTCTATGTTTCTAACATAGCACACTTCCTATGTTTAAAAAACCAATCCTTAATGTTATCAGTGTCGTTATTATATAAGGGTAATTGATGCTCAGAGAAGATTACATACCTTATGTGTCATCACATCACATGCATCTCAGCAATACAATAAAATGTATTGGACTGTTAAAAGTGGGAAATGTAGTGACACCACAAAACAATTTAAAAACACATGCACTATTTAACACATAAAGATCAACAATATATATTCATAAGTGGTTATGGTGGCCAAGTGGCAACATCTGTTTTGTAGACAGGAGGTTGTGGGTTGAACCCTCATTTACGCCTATGACCCTGTGTTGTATTGGTGCCCTGTCCAGGGTGTGCCCTGCCTTGCACCCTGCACTGCCTAGGATGGGCTCCAGCCCTCCTGCAATACTGCAAAGCATAAGCAGCTGGATGATGGATGGATGTGCATTCAGATGGTAATCTTTACACATTTTTAAGCCCAAAATCACTTAAATGCATAAATATACGGTTAGACACAGAAATGTGGTAAATGCTCACATATCTTCACAATACTGGAGATCCATAACTGCTCTCTTGTTAACACTGTACAGAACAGCGGAAACACTATGAGGAAAACATCAACACGTTATTTATCACACCAGTACGGTACTTGTTTTAATTACATCGGCATTCACACTTTCTCCAGGAGGTTTTATAAATCCTTCTTCTTCATTATTTTGAGGCTAATTAATGTTAGCAACATTAAAAGCATGCAGAGCTCTGAGAATGTATAGTTTGGATCTGGTTGGGTATGGCTTCCGCTTCGGTTCCTATTTTAATGCTTGCAAATTGATGTGAAAAACAACGAGGGAAGTAAAGATCCAGCTCATCTCCCATCTTCTATAAATACAGCACTCCACCTGAACCTCTGCTCCTCCTGATTATAGCTGAATTCTTCATTACCATCTCCTTCCACGTTACCCTTTAAATTACTTTATTGTAAGTCTCCAATCAGAATAAATTCTCAGGCCTGTTTCTGGGTTGAGCACTTTACCACTGATTTACAAATGACTCGTTTGTAATTAGTCAAATGCCTACTGATTTTTTTTTTTTTTTTGCACGTGCACATTTTTTGACTGTTACATATAATTATTTAGACATGATAGATGCAATGTAAAAATAAAAATTTATTATACATGCATACACATTTCAATTGATGCATACAAAATGCACATAAACTTAAATACAATCTAAGTAACCTAAACAGTCGTCTCCTTGATAAACATTTTGGCTCCTTATGATTGGTCGATGAAATCGATTCATCCTGCTGTTGTGTTACATCCTTTCACAAGTTGCTTCCTGACACTCGAGGATATAGGTGGGAAAGCTCCAAAGGGGATTTTCCTCTGTTGTGTTGTGCATTTCACACATTCCTGAAAGATGCTGCTGCTGTTCAGAAAACTAATTGGAGCTTTTTTTAAATGCGGTGATAAGAATCCAGGCAAACACATGTTAAGGTTAAAGGTACCGATCCCCTGTGCAATCAAAAATCTGAATATAACTTTTGACTCCCCAAAAATGTTGACCAGAAGCCTTACCGATAACATACACAGTTGATTATCACATATTTTGTATGTCATATTTATTATATACTGTAGTCTTACAATTAAGTAAGCTATAGAAAAGAAAATGTTATTGAGAAAATCATAAAGAAGATTAAATGAAAGTGTGAAAGACTTTTGCAAAGCCCTCTCTAGCCCCTCCCTTGGACACTCTGACCATCTTTCATTGCTTTGATGTCTGCATATAGACCTCTCATCCACAGGAACAAGCCTATCACTAAGACAGTGAAAACATGGCCAGAGCAAGTCATATCCGAACTCCAGGACAGCTTTGAACGCACACAGTGGGATGTATTTGTTCAGCAAGCTGTACAGGGTATGGAGGTAGATTTGAAGGAATATATACCCACCGTTCTTTTCTATGTCAGTAGCTGAGTGGATAATGTCACAGTGGACATGAAAATAAAAACGTACTCAAATCAGAAACAATGAATGAATAAAGAGGTGGAAAACCTTTTAAAAATACAAAACCAGGCATTTAAATCTGGGGACTCCAGAGTGTACAGTGATGCCAGGTCAATTCTGAAAAGAGGCATAAAAAAGGCTAAAGATACCTACAGGCAATGTGTGGAAAACCACTTTTACAGTATGGAAACTAGGAGTATGTGGAAGGGCATCAGAACTATTCTTGATCACAAAGGCAGTCCCATCAATTCCCACAGTGATGTTACCTTGGCTAATGAACCCAATACTTTTTTTTAACTCTTTGAATCCAGGAATCATATTCCACCTGTGAAGATTACAGCCACAGAGGATGCCAATATTCCCACCTTTGAATTAAGCACGTGAGGTGCAGCGTATGCTGCAAAGGACCAATGCACGTAAAGCTGCAGGCCTGGATGGAGCCCTGGGATGGGTGCTCAGGAACTGTGCTAACCAGCTTGCACGGGTATTTATAAACATATTCAATGCTTTCCTGAAGCTGGAAATGGTCCCTGCATGCCTTAAGACAGCCATCATTGTGCTGGTGCCGAAGAAAACAAACACCAGCAATATGAACGACTATCATCCAATTGCTTTAACTGTGATAATAACCAAGTGCTTTGAAAGACTGGTCCTCTCACATTAAAACTAACCTCCCTGCCTTCCTGGATCCACATCAATTTTCCCACAAAGCAAACAGACCTACAGAGGATGCCATCTCTCTAGCCTGCCACACAGCCCTGACTCATTTGGAAG
Source organism: Chitala chitala (assembly GCA_025773905.1). Classification (NCBI taxonomy): domain Eukaryota; kingdom Metazoa; phylum Chordata; class Actinopteri; order Osteoglossiformes; family Notopteridae; genus Chitala; species Chitala chitala. The sequence continues at coordinate 1,465,606 of JABJVR010000043.1, read as the reverse complement.
GACAGGGCACATATGTGAGGATGCTATTTGTAGACTATAGCTCTGCTTTTAACACAGTTGTCCCTTCCCAGCTCGTCCATAAACTGCATCTGTTGGGCCTCGGCACATCGTTATGTAACTGGATTCTTAGCCTTCTGTCGGAGCACTCTCAGAGGGTAAGACTGGGCCTCCATCTCTCTTCCACCATAACCCTGAACGCTGGTACACCACAAAATTGTGCTGAGCCCCACTCTCTATTCCCTCTTCACTGATGACTGCATAAATGCATATACCACTAACACCATTATAAAATTCACAGATGACACAAAGGTGATCGGGCTTATTTTTAACAATCATGAATCAGCCAACAGGGCAGCAATGTAGTGAGATGGTGCTCAGCCAACAACCTGTCTTGCAATATAAGGAAGACCAAGGAGCTCATTATTGACTTCAGAAGATCAGGAACTAAGGAGCATGCTCCAAGTGACATCAATGGGGACAATGTGGAGCAGGTATCGGGCTTTAAGTTCCTGGGGACAAACATCTCTGAGGATTTCTCATGGGCAACCAACATCCCAGCTCAGGTGTGGCCTTGGGCAACACACTCACGGGTTCCACATGTGGCTTCCACTGCTCCCCCAGGCACATGGGTTAAATTCACAGGACAAACATACTTTTGACAAACATACTTGGCCATAAACCTGATTCCCTTCCCTTTCCCCTAGACATAAAAAATGTAAAAGATATTTATTTACAGGTATAATGCAGAAGAAGAGATATGACTTTGTTTTGATAAGTCTTTTAATGATAGATTTGTGTATTTGTTACGGTAGCAAATGATAAAACAGACTAAGATCTACATATATTTTATTCATTCATGATATATCTAATATTTTCTTAATTTTTTCAATATTTCTAGGCTACATGGTTTGTGTGTGAGTTTTTTCAAATTTTCAAATTCCTAATATATTTTTTGAAAAAAATCCATCTACAAGAACACTGGGGGAGTTTAAACCCACATTGTTCAAGGGTCAAATGTATATTTAATTAGGGTGATTCTGCCAGGGTTCAAACCCATGCAGCCAATCCCACTAAGAACTACCAGACAAGAGCATTAGCCTGTTGAGCTCAAGACCTAAGCCTCTTTTTGAGGTCTAATCAGACTCTTGTTCTCAGAACTGGAAGTTTCTACCACAGAGGTGTTTGCTACATCCTGCCCATTTAAATACCCACAGGAATCTTAGTTCGACTCCAATGCATAGCACCAACGTAATGGAGGGCAACCTTAGTGGGTAGGTGGCTACTTAGCTCAGCAGGTCAGTGCTCTGATTGAGTTGTGGCTCCAAGCCTTCATATCATGATTTAAAGGAACTGTTTCTACATTTAATTGCTATTACTAATAACTGACTGTAAAAATATGTAGCTTTCTGTACTGTTTAGAAACCATACTTTATTCTTTCACTGTTTTTGTTTTACAACAGTAACCCATGGAGGCACGGTGGTTAGCACTGTTGTCTTGCACCTCCAGGCCTGGGGCTCGATTCCTGCCTTCGGTGTGTGTGTGTGTGTGTGTGTGTGTGTGTGTGATTTGCATGTTCTCCCTGTGCTTGGTGGGTTTTCTCTGGTTTCCTCCCAAAGACATGTGGATTAGGTTGACTTTCTTTTTGCCTCCAAATTGCTCGTAGTGCGTGTGCGCGTGTGCCTGCCTGCCTGCCCTGTGGTGGGTTGGCGCCCCGTCCTGGGTGTCCCCTGCCCTGCACTCTACGTGTTCTAAAAAAGGCTTGCCGTGACCCTTAACAGGATGAAGCGGTATAAAACATGACTGACAATAACCCACATGATGTATGGTGTACTGCTAATGTTTATAGCTGTTTCACATACAGAAACGATATGAGTAAACGTACGCAGGTTTATACAAATGGAAAATCCCAGCTAACTGAATAACATGAAAAACAAGGACAACATAGTGTCACCTGCCCTGGTTGTATAGCCAAACACAAAATAAAATATGAATGCTAAGTAACTAAATAAGAAACGGCAGCCCTGGGTTCGCTAAGATAGCACTGGCTAGTGGCAGACCCAAGTGGCAATGAGTCCGTGTGGGCGGAGTCTACCTCCTGAGGTCTGATGGCCCTTTACAGGGAGCAAATCAGGGCAGGCTGAGGCAGGGGCACTTCGGTTCAAATGGAAACCCATGAGACCAAGGCACCGTGTCGACAGCAGATAGGTTCCACCACGATTTACAGTGCCTTCAGCTGAAGGCTTTATTGCCCTTTTCAGCTGTCCTTGTTTCATTCACACAGGTTTTTATGTGGAAGTCTGCATCCTGAACTATGAGACTGCTTGTACACTGACTTCATTAGGTAAGTGGGTGCCTGCTTGTGCAGTTCCCCTGGAGTAACACAGAAACGTTTTAAGACCAGAGAGATGAAAAAAAAAAAAAAACAGTTAATTAATTTAACACGGCATTGTTTTGGCCTTTGGAGTACTCAGTTTGCCTTAAAATTCTAAGGCAAGCAGAGGCCACTTTGCAACAACTGGAGGTGCTGATGCTTCAGACCAGAACCGCATTGAAGTTAACTCACGCCTCCATGCAATTCGTTGCAACATTTCTAAAAGCATCCTTTCAATAACTACTGTAACAGTTATTAGTTAAAACCTGCTCATAGTAGTAATTAATTAGTTAAAAATCAACATCTTCAGGATCATATAAAAATTTGGATATGTACCTTACAGTGCACCGATTCACATTCTACACGGACTGAGTGTCTGCTAACATTCAGTGACACACGTCGATGAAGATTCTCAGTCATCCAGGTGGAGCTGTCTACTGTAGACGCTGTCAGGGCATCTACATCTCAAACACAGGAGACAGGATATCTACATCCCAATGACTCTCTGCCATTGCTCAGCTAATGAGCCTATCCAAGTGGAGGATAAATATGGGGATCCTGGCCAATTTCATCTCAGGCTGAAGAAGCTACTTGGATGAGTAGTGAAACATTCCTATCAAGATGAAAGAAGTCCAGTTGACATGATTCAACTTCCAGACATTCACTGACACATTCCTCTCAAACTTGTGCTCTTAGCCTAAAGAACAACTGACACGTGGGCTGTGTACAAAGGCTAACGGGGAGCCAGATGTCCTCCACGCCTCCCACTCCCCAAGCAACAGAGGGACAGGCAAGGAGTTGGCATCAAACTCTAAGATAACAAACTCTCTCTTGCTTGCGTCTATAAACGAGCGGTCATGTCGCCACGTGTTTTAAAGGCACGTGGTCAAAACAGCTGACAAGCTGTTTTCACTCAGTATGGATCGCACATAATGCAGATATGTGATAATTTAGCATTTTACTTATTTCACTTTATATGTTTTGCATTTTCTGTGCTATCCTAGTCTCCGGTTATATGTAATGTATAATTTTCTGATGTTTATTCTGTAAAGTTTGAGTTTCTATTTCTGAACTAATTTTGCGACAACCACATTACAAGTATATAAGGAGCTAAAGGGAAGTAAATGGAGCCATAGGTTTGCCAGCGCGTTCTTAAATGACCATCTTTTGTTTTCACAAAACACATGACATTGTTTTTCGTGTTTGTATTTAAAGCACACCACGAAAATATTATTTATCTGACAAGTAGCAAAGGAAAATTTCTTCCAGTTCATTACCATGTGTATTTATACAGCCAAGTAAATCAGACATTTTCTCCTTATATTTGTGTATATAACATCTTACCTGAACATTATTCTCATTATTTACTGCTGAAAGAGGTGCCAGAGGCGTGAAAGAGGGTGAAAGTGTTAAAAATGTCAAATAAATACGAATAGCTTAAATTTTTTTTTTCCAGATAGAAGACCAGGAATTGCACAAAGAGAACCATATAACATTCTTAGGTACACATATCAATATGTGGCTGCTCAGTTCATTTATATTAGCATATTGTCTGTTGTTAGATATTAGTTATATGGGGGTTTGTTGTAACTGATGGGAAGGTCGGGCGAATGAATGTGAAAAGCCACAAATGTAAAATGCTGTACTTGTATAGTGTGTCCTTGCAGAATGGACTTATGTAATATTTTACAGTTAATTTGGAAACACTTTCAATAAGGTTTTCTCTTATACAGGCTTCTGTATACAGTAATTGTTTTTCCCCAAATTAGCTTGCATTTTGGGTAACTGGGTGAAAGTGTCAATTATGCGCTGAACTTGTAAAATACCTAAACAACTCCAAAACTCTCTTATGTGTTGAGTTACTGAGGCAAGAGCCAGGAGCTAATAACACAAATCTAATTACAATGATACCCAAGCAAATACCAAAAGTAGGATTTAATAATCACTGAAGAGCTACAAACACAAAATATTGACACATGTTTCAGTGTTATCTGTTAGGTTTTATACAGTTGGTGGGATCTGCACCCACAGATGTGTCATGAAATGCGTCCTATAGAAGTACGACTTCTACATTCACTCTGAGTGATGGTGGGCCAAGCACTTCCTTAATTTCTCCGTACTTGAGTAGGATGACTTGTGAACTTTGTGTGTTATGCGTGTCATTTTTCTGTTACTTATACACTGTTTTCTGTTACTTACGTATAAAAGGGTAATTAAACTTTTAATTTTCAAGGTTTCGTTTAATAAGAGGAGCATATCTACATTTTTAGGCTTGTTTTAGAAAATATTGTATCTGCAGGAACAGAGGTAACAACATCTTCCAGGCACTTTTGGTAATATTGCCACAGGCCATGTAACAGGCATTGTGCTGGACCCCTAGAATGGATCTTGCGGGTGGTGGGCCCACACAGCCCCTCCACATTGCCGTTTCAGGTTAAGCCCAACTGGATTCTCTGGGCACTGTTTGGCGACTCACGGGTGAGAAGAAAGATGTTGCCCAGGCCGTGCTCAGCAGGGGCACTGAGACTGTGACATCCACTAACAATATTGTATGCTGTTGGAAGGAACAGTTTGAGGAACTTCTGAACCTGAGGGACGTGCCCACCAGACAGGACATAGGGCTGGAAGCACATGGGGGATCTGAGTTAATTGCTCAAGCTGAAGTCACTGAGGTGGTTAAAAACTCCACAGTGGCTGTGGGGGTGGATGAGATTCACATGTGTTTAAATGGTTTGCAGCTGAATGTTATGCAGCTGGGATGCAAATCAGTGCCTGGTCTGCAGCCATGGTTCTCTCCCGGAAAAGGATGGTATGCGCCCTTCGGGTGAGGGGAGAGAGCCTATCTCAGGTGGAGGAGTTTAAGTATTTCGAGGTCTTGCTCATGAGTGATGGGAAAGGGGTTCATGATATTGATTGTCAGTTGGGTGTGGCTTCTACAGTGAAGCTGGCACTATACCAGACGTTAGTGGTGAACAGGGAGCTGAGTCATAAGGAAAGGCTTGCATTTTACCAGTCAGTCTACATTCCTACCCTCACCTATGGTCATGAACTTTGGGTAATGACTGAAAGAAAAAAATCACGAATACAAGAGGCCAAAATGAGTTTCCTTTGCAGAGTGGCTGGGCTAAGTGAGAAGCTCGGCAGTCCGGAAGAGACTCAGAGTAGAGTCGCTGCTCCTCTGCATTGAGAGGAGTCGGTTGAGGTGGTTTGGACACCTGATAAGGATGCCCCCTGGGAGACTTCTGTTGGAGTTTTAACAGGCATGGCTTGTTGGGCGTTAGCCTCGGGGCTGACCCAGGACACACTGGAGGGAGTATACAGGTCGTCATCGACTTACAACCTACGCGACTTATGACTGTTCGACTTTACGGCCACAATTGTGACTGGTATTACTGGTGGGCGTTGCCCAGCTGGGCATATGAGCATACGACAGTTTCGCCCACCATTGGCAGTTCCACGCACAAAGTTCTGTGTAAGATCAGACTCAGTACAGTGTGTTTCCTCTGTGTTCATTTTCTGTGTTCACAACTAAGGGATTATCAGAAGGTTTACCTCTACTGAATAAAGTTCTTGCACATTTTGAAGGAATGGACCCAAACATTGCACAATTTGCAAGGATTGAATGGATGGCACATGGTGCGTTTCGTCTGACGACATCAGCGATTATCATTACTGTAAACTGTATCATTACTGTTTAATATATGTACGGTATTTTTATACATAGCCCGATTTATGACCAGATTGAATTATGACCGTCCGGCTGAAACCGATCGCAGTCGTAATTCGATGACGACCTGTATCTATTAGCTGGACTGGGAATGGCTGGGAATTCCCCAGGAGGTGCTGGAAGAATTTGCTAGGGACAGGGATGTCAGGCATCTCTTCTTCTCCTGCTGTCACCGTGACCCTGAATTGGATAAGCAGTAAAGTGAATGGAATGGATGGATGGATTTTGGCTTGACGATTGGGACTGTTTGCTACTTTGTTTTTCTAAACATGCATTCGTGTGCTCACAGAAAACCGACGAGATAGAAAACCGGAAACTATACAAGCAAAACTGATAGCTATAAGTAGTGTTTTGAGAGGTACAAGATGTCTTTAAAAATAATTCTATTACTGATTGCATTTTACTATACATGCTTAGCTATTCTGGAGGTTCTTCATTGTGAAATCAAATGTGACAAAATGTGTAATGTCAGTTTCAGGATTTCACTGAATTAATCATAATCAAACATTTTATAATTATTCATCTGTGAAAAACAAAGCAAAATATTAAAAATTGCATGTAAATCAATGGCATGACAGTGTGTCCACTATAGCAAATGCTGCTCCTATGTTTTTTGAAGTCTTACACAAATTAATTATTCAAAAATAGACATACTGATACATTTTAAAATCTGGCTATCGATATCAAAGAAGTACTGTAACGAAACAAACTAAAATGCAAATGCAGCTAGACCATTTTGCAGGGCTAGGTTTTATCGCCATAGCAGCAACCGAAAAACACAAACCAAAAATGCAGTCTAAAGACAATTGCCAGGGTCTGGAGAGCCTAAGTGATCTGTCTGGGATAAAGAGGACGTTTGAATTACACAGGAGGATGAGCAGAAACAATGGGTAAGAGGTAGGGTTACCAGATACCTACATATCCAAAGGAGGACACCGAAGGTCAAAAAGCAGAACAAAGAACACAATTATACATATCTGTATAACAAATAACAGAACACAAAACTGGTGACGTGTCATGTGTGCGTGGCTGTGTTGATTTATTAAAACAGGTTCATACTAATTAACGCATTGAACACGCATCGTGCGGTTGAGAGGCTTGAGCCTTAGACTTGCTCTTTACAATTAAAACAGATGATGACATGCAATTACAGCCAACAACACGGCCAAATCAGCAACTGATGAAAGCGAGAAAGCCGGAAATTTTCACATTTTAGGCCAATGTCTCCCAGACGGAGGACACAACGTCAAAAAGGAGGACATGTCCTCCTTTTGCCAGACGTCTGGTAACCTTAGTATGGGGTTCAGGAGGGTTCAGGATTAATTGCCTTTTCCCCATGTTCCACATGGGGAAAAGGCAATTAATAGTCGATGCGCTATATCATCCCGAAAGAGCAATACTTCGCAGTGTCACTCTAGAAACAAAGTACATAAACAGAGATCATGTTAAATGAGTTTCAGGAGAAACTGATCTGCCTTGTGCAGAGCTGGAATGATGTGGCATCACCAGTAGTGCATTGGCATCACAGTATTGATTATCGGTAGTTTGGAATCGTTACACCAGACCTAGATTGTAGTCTACTTTACCAGCTGTGTCTAGCTGACTTTGCTTGTTGCAAACAAAGGGCCTCTTGTTAGGTATTGAGACCTGAACTTCATGGGAAACAGCAACAGTAGGCTGCCTGTTGACACGGACAATTAAATACAACAGATGTCTGGTTTATTTTTGTTGTGTTGAATTGCTCTAGATTGAAACGTATTTTAAAATGTTCTTTTCTTCCGTTAGTACCACCTCTTTGTGAAAATGTTCAAACTTTCTTGAAGGTATGTTCAGTGTAGAATGTAGGCTGAAGATGCTGGTGTGAGTTCCTTTACGAGATTCACTTTTGATACCTTTTACTTTCACAGAAAAGAAAGTGGGGAAAATATTTAAAGTGTAAAAGTTTCCCAGCATCAATCCTTTGAGCAAGCCATCCTAGGTGACATTTCATTAGTGCATTTCGTCGGCAGAGACACCGTCTGGAGACAGGCGGAGTCAAAGACAAAGACGTGCAGTACCTTTTTCATTCGATTTGTTCCTGGCTGCAGCAGAACAGACACAGGAAAACCGGCAAACCAGACGCAAGGGCGTTATCCCGTGCATAAACCAAATTAATCATTTCCCCCCGTCTGCCTTGAGCGAGCCATCTCTTTGCTACTGGGCTCCGAAATGGCTTTTCAATTTTGAGCAGCGTGACAGATATATTTCAAGGAAAAGCGCAGATATAACGACTCCTGCCATGCTTCATAAAGTCCTCATCCATCAATTAAGGGCTTCTCAATAAGCAATAGATGGATATGGCAGAATACCACCAATCTTTCACATAATAGGTGAACTGAGTTTTTTTTTTTTGCATGGAGGATGGAACATACAGGTGACACAATCGGGTGTTATGCTGGAAAAAAAAAAAAAAAATTTTCATACTAAAAAACTTTCATATGTAAAAGACTTGTGATTTTGTGCTTCCCAATTTTAATGTCATTTATGGATGTCATTTATGGATAAATTAATTCATACTGCAGTTAAATAAACATGGTTTTAAAATGTCTGTTTTAAACATTTAAGATAAAAACAGAATTACTTCCCTTTCAAAACACTATATATGTTTTGTTCCCAATACTAAAAGATGAAATATGTTTGGTGTTTGTGAAAGAGAAAGGTGTGTTGACTTGTGATGAAGTTCAGGCCCATAGGAGACACATACTGCATTCATTTCCAAGCAGAGCATCGAGTGCCACACATACTGGAATGGGGTCTGTGTTCTCAGCATATTTCAGCTAAACTCACTGTTCTTCCTCAGTGTCACACCTTTACGTTATATCAGTTGTGTTTTGTAACATGGTTTCAAATTTAACCGTTTGTCAGGTTGTGTTTCTGGTGTTGTCACACCCACTTGGTTCCTCGTTGTCTTGTTCCATTGTATCTTTGTTCACTTGTTGAGTAATAGGACTTGGTTTGTGTTTCCGGTGCATCACTGTTTAGGACTGATACTTTGACTGTGTGGTTAGTGAGTTCCACGTGTTGTTTTTTTGTAGGATCCTGTGCCTTTCTGTGCTCTGTCTTTGCCCTTGTTACCTATTGGTTGTGTAGTTTTGTATTGTTTCTTGCTTTGTGCTTTTGAACTGGTTTCTACATGAAAATCCTCTGAGAACATAGACCTGCCTCTGCCTTGTTGTACTATGTCCTGTGCCAAAATATGACACAACTTGGTTAGGGTCCAAATCCACGATCAATGGCCAATTCTAACTCTTCGGTCTTGTGGGATGTGAAACACAATAATGTTTAAAAAAATTATAATATTGTGCTGTTAAAGAAAACACAGAAGAGTGCAGGATGACCGAGAATTGTATTTTCTCTTTGTAGGTAATTCTCAGTTACGCTTATCAGACAAAACAATGTGCTGGTCAGCTTCTTCTAATGCAATCTAGGTTAATCTATAGGTTAGTGAAGTACACACACTTTTAATTGTCTTAACGAGGTTTGTAATTGATCACAAGTAATGTGCTTAATTGATTAAGCTGTCCTCTTTTTTTGTAAATAAAAAGTGCCCATTGCTGTCTTTTTGTGTACCATGTGAAACAAATGTACCTAATTACATTAGCAAGGTGTTTTGCATGAATCACAGCTATTGCCTAGAGTTCTCAGCTTTTAGCGAATGTCAAAGGGGAAAAACACAAAGACTGAGTGAAATCCTGGGGTGTGGAATGCTCAGTGCAGGTCTGTTGGTGATGCTGCTTAACGTTGCACTTTAGTTGTGCTGTTGTAAAAATTGTGATGATGGGGAGGAAACCAACAGTTGAACATACTGATTAGCACACACATACACACACTTTTTTTAAGACATAACAACTTTAATGCAGTTGTTTCCAAAGACAAAGATGGGTGTGTGGAAGCAGTCTGAGATACCATTCCTCTCAGTAGCTTCACTGTTCCCAGTTCAGATATTCAGCTCCTTTTCTCATTCCTTTTGGCTTGTCTGGAAGACCTCCAGTTGCTCTTGTGTTCTCTGGACTTTGCGGTGGACTCTGCTGCATATCCAGAGTGTTGAAGAGCCTGCGGATTCTATTTACAGAACACTCGGAAAAGATTGCTTGGTGACATTCGAGTGGGACGCGATGTGGCCGTTCTCTTCGGTGTCTCCTCACTCTCTGTGCTCTTCATACCCCCCCAGGACAAGCTACCAACACAACGGAATAGGGACAAAAGTGGAGTGTGTGTTCATGACCTTGAGAAATAATACTGGTCTGCACCTTGTACCACACAATGTGTTATAAATGGACTGGTCCACCAAACAACATTGCCTGGATCTCATTTGTTTGTTACACAGACACCAGAGTCTTTCCTAATTAAACAGCAAACAAACTGTTTTTCTATTTTATTTTTAAACATGTTAAATTTAAGTAAATTTTAAACATTAAATTCAGAATTATACATTAAATTAATGTATAATTCTACACATTTTAAAGATGATTACCACCTCACCATATCACTACATTGTGAACCGCTTGTTAATTGTGTAGGTTCTGTGAAGAAGCTCTGCTAATCCTACATTCCAGTTTCATTTGCTCTTTTGTTTGTTGACTGTGATTTGTCATTTTCTTCACCACATTGGCATGGAAACTTATGAAAGCTCAGCGGTAACTTTATCAAATTACACCTGCAGGTTTTTGGGTGAAACATGCCCACTAGTTAGGCTCTTGTAGACTTTCAATTCAATTAAATTTATTTTTATATAGTGCCTTTTACAGCAATGTGCCTCAAAGCGACTTTGAGTCCTGTGGCATGGCCTCACAGTGTAGAATCTTGGGGTTTGGGTCATGGGTGGATCTAGGGGTGGGGGCACAGGGGACTGGCCCCAACTGAAATCTGATTGGCTCCTTTGGTGCCCACCCCACCTGCCATTCACTTTTTGCTTCAGAAAAAAATTACAATGTAAGACATATGGCAGGCCCTTCCATGTTAAATATCACTATTTTGTGCCCCCCCCCCCCCCATTTTTTTAAATTGTAGAAAAACCCCTGATTCAGGTAACCTAGTGTTGCTATTTTGCAGCTGTAGTGCTGCTGTGGACTAAAATGCTGTTCAGCCTGTAGGTGGTGAGTCCCATTTCTATGCACTTTAGGTTGGATGTTGGATTTACAAGTTGGTTCAGCACAATGAATAAATGAATGATAATCCCACAGCTGTGATGTTCTTTTTACTCGTAATATACTATGTTCAGATGCTATGTTGCATAAACAACTAATTTAATTTAACTGCATGTAATCTATCCATTATCTTAACCGCTTATTCCTGGTGAGGGTCACAGGGAAACCTGGAGCCCATCCCAGAGCACATAGGGCGCA
>JABJVR010000043.1:1352741-1454023 GCA_025773905.1 Chitala chitala | reverse complement strand
AGTGGGCACACCTGGTGTTGGGTAATTTTTAAATCAGTAAAATGGGAAGGGTAGCACTAATATATTTTTATGGCATTTGGGTCCCCCCCCCCCCCCCCCAAACTAATTTTGTTCCTTTTTATTTTTGATAATGGAGTAGGCGCTTAATCTGAATTGTGAGTCTTGGTTACCCCTGGGTTTTGGTAGTCCCTGTATTGGAAGTGTAAGAGCATAATTCCCTCACTTACAAATTGCATGTGTAATGTAAAAACAACCAACTGGCCATATTAATTTGGTTCCTTAAAGGTTGCATTAGTGTGACAGTTGCTGTGTGCAAATGGCAAAGGCTGCAAACTTCAAACTGAAAGTTAGAAGTCAGTATTAGACTTGTGCGATTCAGTGTTTTGTAGTGCAGCAGAGAGAATGCGTTCTGCAGTTTTGCCCTCTAACAATATGCTCATGAAGAATGTCCAGATTTGTTTTCCTTTATCATTAATTCAGTTTTTGTGCATCGCTGTACAAGTGTATGTAACTGGGCAGTGATTTCTAGCGTTAAACTCAGTAAGACAGTATTGTTTCCCTGGCTCTTACCATCTGTCTGCATGCTGATATCTCCCATTGTGGAGAAGAACTGACAGAACAGTGGTCCCTGCATTCCACTGAGAAACGCTGAATGAATTATGCACCCATCACTCGCATAGCAGGAATGGCAGACTGTCCTGTTGAGATGCTGTGACTCCACCTTGCCAGTGATGGTTGGGGTGTGTGGGGGACCCTTTTTTATAAACCCTCACTGGTTGCTAGAGCTCAGCTCTGCTGGGTCTTTCCTAAACATTTTTTGAGTGGGAGATGTGGTGCTTTTTCTGCCTGCCCCACACATTGCTGCAGTCAGGTATTGTCTACTTGCATGCTTTTTGGCCACTGTAGCCTGGTGCTTCTGGTTTGCAGCCAATTCTGTGGAAAAAATCACTTGCCAGCATTTTGCTGATGTGACCCTCTATGGGACAACCCAGCAAAAGGGATTTTTGAACGTATTTTAACACCAAGTTGCAGTGGTATACACTGCAATTGTATTTTGTCACTTTGGCTGGCCGTCCCGATAGACGGTCATATACTTTCCTGCATTGTTGGTTGCCTTTCACATTGGTTTTCAGTTTTGTCTGCAAGTGCATAAAGGCTTCCCTTCTCTTCTTGAGCTGTTAATGATCTTGGTACTGAGGGAGAACTCTAAATTAGTTCAATTAAGTTAATAATCAGTTCATTTGAGTGCTTAAGTGCTCAGCTACAACGCAAACCCGCAATGCAGTAAAACTAGTCATTTAAGTGTGGGCTGCACCAAGCATTTAACATGCCTGGCTTCAAATGTTTAGAGATTCCTGACACTTGAATTGATGGCTGTGAATTTTCAGTTTTTATGATGCGCGTGTGCACATACACTCACCTTGCTACACCAGTTGTGGTGATTAGCATTGCTGCTGATTGAAAGCATTATTTCTGTCTTGGTGAGAAGAGGACCTGTCTGTGCATGATGAGCATGTCCTTTTTCATCTGTTGGTGTCCTGTACTAAACTTGAGATGATCATGAGAACCCGCTACAGTTCCATCACACAGCATACAGTCAGTATGGGGGGGGGGGATGCATGATGACTGAAGCAGATGTATACTGAAAGCGTGCATTTGCGGTTGTTTAAAAACTTAAAGGCAGTTTTGTGCCATGGTGCTGACGCATTGAACAGGCTTCTGATGGAGACTTGCCCCCTTATGGTAGGGTTCAGTAATGCAGGCTCTTGTGCTACCTAAGAATGTAAGCCCTTGAGCAAGCTAATTATTTCCCTAATTGAGCTAATGTGCTGTTCTCTCAGTTCTGATGTCAGACAGGCTCTTAAAATAAAGAGCTGAAACCAATAGGTTGGGAGCTGATGCTGATTTGTTTCCACAAACTGCTGTGCAAGGGTCATCTCGTATTCCATCACAGGGGACAGAGACCCTCTCCATATTTAGTGTGGCAGCAGAGGTCAACAACGCCTACTTAGAAAGTGGCTCTTTTCCATTGCCACCTCTGTAGGATGAGCTGTTTAACTCAGGTTGGATTGTTAAGATTAGTATAAAACTAATGGTTTCTCATGTCTTATAGACATTTTTAAAGCAAAATGCATGATCAGAGTAAAACGTAATTTTTATTGGACCTAGAGAATATTCTCCTGGGTGCATGACTGTACATGTGTTTTATGGTAGTAGTACGCTAAAGTAATGGTTTTTATAAGTTGTCATTTGCTTTTCTGAAATTTGGCCGTTACCTTGTTAGGCAAGTACCAGTTGAGGTGCAGTAGTTGGGTCTTGGCCTGCCTTTTCCTTAGCCATGCCAGTTCCTGGATATGTTAGTTTTTAGGAGTATATTGCCATCCGTATAGATTTGCCTATTCCTGCAGAAGATGCTTCTCTTGTGGAACTTGTCCTCAGTCTGTCGTTCCAGTTCTGTACATCACAGGTTGGCACATCATCTCACCTGCTGACAGTAGCTTTGGAGGAGTTGGGAGTGCACACATGGGACTTGACCTACTCCATCAGGCTTTTAGTGTGACGTTACTGCATGCAGACAGGATTGGGAAGTGTGCATTCATCCTTAGGTAGCTGTAATGTTAAAACAATTGCTGTTCTGATCCATGTAGGTGTTTGTGGTTAACTTGTAACATTTTGAAATTGAGGGCCATGTGCACAGCACTTGAGGGTGAACACTGGATGCTTTATGCATTTCCAGTGAGTTTCAGGTCTTGAACAAACTGTTTTTGGTCTGTTCTGGCAAAGGGGCGTTGTGTTGGCGTGATGATTGTAAGCTGCAGTAGTGGTGATGGTTTGATTAACCTGAGCCACCTACAGAACTGGAACGGGCTCTGTCAGTAACTAAAGAGCTGTTATTTGTGTTTTATCTCTTGAGCCAATAGCTATCTGGCATTGTGCCCCTTGCAAGCTGGAGGTGCCACTGACATGGTTCACACTTTTATTGCCCAGCCAATACCCCCTGTGGTGTAAGCTGGTACCAGAGGGTATATACACATTCTTGCTGTCATCACTGCTACCTAGAGCTTAATTGTCTTCTATTATACACGGCAAATTTGCTTTTTTTTTTTTTTTTTTTTTTTTTTTTTTTGTGTGTGAGAATTGGTCTGTGTTAACTGATCTTAAACTAAGTGTTTTTCCATAGCCGCATACATGCTCTGTCCTCAGTCTCTTAATGGTTTGTTTCATGGATTATGGTGTATGGGTACTGTAACGTTGTCTTTAAGTCTGACTTGTCTGCATTGAACTTTATTAGTGGTAGTTTCCAACAAAATGTGGGTGGGTGTTGGACAGTGTAGCCAAAGATGAAGAAAACAGCATGCTGTCCATCAACAGACCTTCTCATGGCCCGTGTTGTGTTGGTTCTTGGTGAACAGAACATCTCTGAAGAGAACTGCAAAGACCAGTTATTGGATGTGCCAGGCTGGCTTTGGGAAGGGTGCTGCTGGTGTCCCCCCAATCTCGATCAGTTTTAAAGCTGCCTGCAGTGGCTGTCATGCTGCAGGGCCGAGTCATGCTGGTCCCCTTCACGCCTGTCACGTTTCCTGATGGTGTTGCCTGAGAAGGTCTCACTTTGAAGGAGATGTGGGACAGAGTGGAAACCTATGTGGGTCTGAGGACGGCTGACAGGCTTCAAAAGGGAGAATCTGCTCATTCAAGTGGAACGGCACAGGTAGATGGTTTTGGCAGATAAAATCCTGGAAGACGCTCTGCCCCCCCCACCTTCCCCACACCCACTCGTGCGCCCGCTTTAACAGACTGCACGATTGCTCCAGGGAGGCAGTGGCACAGAAATGCCAACAACAAAAGGAGGCGGCTGCCGGCCCGCAGATGCCCTCGTCGTTTACCAGGCTGGAGTTCTCACTGGTGTTGCCAAGCTCCCCTTTTGAGCGTTTATCTCTTCTAATAAGAATTGGTGCCTTGTAGCAGTGTGGAAGTGGGCCACTGCGCACCATTTCATTTGGTTTGCAAAGTGAAAGTAGGACATTTATGGAGGTAGTGTGGTACTCTGTTGCTTAAATTGGCTTTATGAAAGATGTGTAAAACGCAAGCCCTGCTTGCTTGGTTTTAATATTCATTTCTCATGAATATGCATGTATGTAAATCCATCCCCCCACCACAATATCAGGCCCTGCTATCTTAACATGCTTCAAGCAGAATTCCAACAGAATGTATTTTGGTTTGAACCAGTGCCTAATATTGCTTGTTTTGCTTTCAGGGAACAATAACGGCAAGAGTGAAGACGTTCTGTGCCGTGTAGGATGTGGCCTTATTTAAAACTACCTTATTTTTAAAGGCCACTTTTAATGTTAATCTTGGATTGTTGGAAGAGTTTACTGCATTGGCAGACAGTAAGAATGTGGTGCAATGTGTATTCAATATGGACATTTGTAACAATTTGAAAGTAAGGGTTTACTCATTAGAGCAGATGTCATTTTAAAAGCACTTCTGTTGCTACTGTTGGCTTCTGCTTCTAGGTATAAGCCTTTAACTTTGTGGGTTAAATTCCCATCGAGAATATGCAGACCTTTGGAAGTGTTGTAAAAAGGCAGCACAAAAGGAAAGGGCACACTGCACACAAGGGTGTGTATGTAAGGCAGGTGGAGAGGTGGCCTTTTGAAAAGGGAAATGGTTTATAGAGCATGTCAGTGTGGTGAAGGGGAAGTGATATTGTCTGGGCAGGTGCATATCATACATAACTCTCCACTTGGGACTGACGCTGGTGCAGCACAGATGATCACTGACAGTCCTGCTAAACCTGTCCTGCAGCCTACAGGATGGCCACATGTGGAAAGCAGTTGGCTTTACGGTTGATCAGGTGACAGTAAGGTCCTCTGCTTGCACCCAGTAAGGTGATGGTTTTTGAGTGGTGTGCTGGGTGAAGGTGTCAGCTTCTTGTGGCTGTTGAGCTACAGTTTGGCCATTATGGTCTATAGTGTATCAGTGGTTTATCATTTTTCAGTTGGATCACTGAAGGTGGAACGTTTGCTTTTGGTGTCTTGTGTTGGAGCTGCAAGGCGCATACCATTGATTCTTTGTGTTTGGGGCATTTGAGTACTGTCTTCAGCATATGCCTGTGGGTGCTTTTGAGCCAGGTTAAGAATTTTCCATTGCACAGAACTTAGCTTTTTTGGAGTGTATAAAATGTCAGTTTAACAATTTTATATTCTACTAGTGAAATCATGCCTTTGAATTTGTGGCTTTTTGCCTTCCTCATATTAAGTCCTGTGCGCACACTGATTTTAATTTGGGGGAGACGTGCTTTTTAAAACTCCTGCACATTGAAGACCCTGGAGTCTGCTAGGCAGTTTCTCCACATGAACAGGAATTGGGGTTTTTACTGTCAGTTACGGTTCTAGTGTGACCATGAGGGTGCTTCACTCTCCTTTCTGCCTTTCCAATGGCTGCTTGCCTTCAGGGCCACTTGTGCACTTAAAGACCCTGTCTGTGGGTGCCATGAGTTTCCCTCTGTCCTGAGTGGTGTGGAATACTAACGTTCAGTCTCTGCCTGGGCTGATTCTGCTAATTCTGCTAATTCTGGAAATGAATAGTTTTTTTTTTTTTTTTTTTTCCTCCCCCACTCGTTTTGTCCCTCAAGTAATTTTAAGTGTCTGAATGCTTATACTTGAAGATAAATGGTGCAAACCTGTACCACTGTGCCATCGTCGCTAGGCTTGTAAATCATTATTTTGAAGTGTGCCCAAGCCTTACCTCTGCTTCAGATCCATATTATAGTCATTGCTGTGCAGGCTGCATACAGTTTGTTTTGCTGTTAATTCATGCTTCTGTGTTCTGTATGTTTATCGAGGATTTGGCTGCATTATGCTTTCTTGCTTGCGAAACCAAGCGTTTCTAAAATGCTTTGACGTGGTCCTGTATTTCCACCTTGAGGTCATGGCCGTGTTTGAGCACCAGAGTTCAGGCAGCAGAATGAGCCACATTCTTTTGATCCGTGTACCCGTTTGAGTCCTGCTAGTTTTACCGTGGCGTTTGCATCTGTTCTATTCGCTGAATGTAGAAGCTTTTTTTGGTTTTTTTTTTTTTTTTTTTTTTTTTTTCCCCTCCCCCTCCCTTCCCATAAATGTGCATGGTGCTTCAAGCCGTGGAGGAGGAAATGCGCATTGCATCACTTGTAGCCTTGTGCAGGCCAGCCCACGTGGCTGCCCTTACAATGAGCACAACGAACACCGCTACTTTTCATCAGTTAATGGGCGCAGCACAGCCGTCACTGAGAACCTGGTAAGAAGGACAAGCATTGCGTATGAGCTGAGAAGGCTTACACAACACTTTGTCTAAGAATTCTAGCAGCACAGCTATTTAAAGTCCTTTTGTGATATATGGGACATCTTGATATTTCACTTAAAGAGAAATCTGCTTTGGTATTGTGCATGTCTCATTTACTACTTCATAACCCCCCACCCCCAATTTTCAGACTTGGTGAGCTGGGGGTTTTCTATTGAGACAGGTGAGGGGTTGTACGTTTGTAACATTCTAAACTCTTGCATTTTGTACAGCTGATTGAGCATAGTGAAAGTTAACATACTTGAAAGCGTTGTTTACAGGTGTGTAACCCTTGTCAAAGGCAACAAAATGCCACCACTGCACTTCAGTCAGCTATCTTTACCATTTTAGGCTTGACAAACTGCACAACTTGGTTCATTTAAATGAAATTGATTTGCATGGTGCTGTACTGGGTATACTAACCTGTCCAAGAGGACCTTGTGAATGGTAATTCTGTGACCTCTCCCTTCACATGTGCAGAAACTGCTTTTCCTGTGTGTTTGGATCAGTAGCTGCTCTTTGGTCGCTCTGTATAGTATCCACTGTTCCTCTTGCCTTATTGTCCCATAATTTGAGCAAGACTGTGCTACAGAGACTTGCTGCCTATAGTGAATGAAGAAAAGGCTAGGTCTTGTTAGAAACTCGGTCAGCATGTCAGCCAGATGCCAAAGCACATCTGGGAGAGAACATATTGTCCAAATCATGGCTGTTCAGAGGCACACTGAAAGATGTGATTTCACATGGAAGCCTTTGCTGGCTCTTCCGGTTAGATTTGTCATTGTTGGCATTGTCAGTGCGTGATTCTGCTCTAGTTCCCCCAACTGCAGGCCAATTGTCTGCTGACACACCAGGTCTGGGGGGGATGGGGTTGATGTTGATGTTGCTAACCTTTGTTTTGGTGAAAACTTGAGTGTTTTGTGCTAGTCTTGGTCTGGTTTTTAATTCTATGCTAATGTTGAGTGTTTGGATTGTGCTGTAGGACATGAATGAGCTGTGTGTGTGTGTGCACGCGCGTGCCTTTCATATCAGTGCTTTGGACTAATTCACACTTCAGTGTTTTGACAGCAAGCCACTTGTGGCTGCCCTTGTATTTTCAGATATTGTTGCATTGAAGTTTATTTGGCTGATTATTGCCCTTTTCATATGAAGTTATAAAGCTGTGTACCTTTAAGACCACGTGCATTTGGCTGCCCTAGAGTGACTGCAGGGTCTGCATGAGTTTGTAGTCCCTGCACTCTTTGTTAGCTTGGAAAATAAGATCACTCAGGTTCTGCTGGCCTAAAATGACAGGAAGGAACCCTGAATTAGTGAAGTTATTCTGTAGAAACTGGCTGATCTTGTATTCCAAAACTGTCTAGTTTCTAAGTGTCTGCAGACTCAGTGACCGTTTCAGGGCAGAATTTGTCTTATATGAGTGGCCTCTGCATAGAAACAAATATTTAGAAAATACTGTCTTTTTCTTCCCTCCCTCCAATCTGTCAATCTAACATGCAGTACTCTTTGTGTCCATATTACAGACATCAGCTATCATGGCAGTCAGACTGTGCGATGTGGCCTCTCTGCTTAGAAGTGGTTCGTGGGCAGCAGAACCATGGACTGGGGTCTGTGGGACTTCTTTCTTTTATTTTTATTTTAATCGTACATAGGGTGAACGCTGTCCACTCTGCCTGGGCCGAAGCTGCCCCCATGAGATTCGGATGTTAGCACAAGTCAAATCTAGCTTCTGCCGTAATGGTTTTACCAAATGTACTCATTTTTGGCTAAAATATTTATTGTTAATCATTGTCAAACTTAAATGTTTGAAATTCAAAATTTTTAAAATGTGCACATTTGTGCTGTTTTTTTTTTTTTTTTTTTTTTTTTTTTTTCCCCTCTCCCCGTCTTTAAATCAGACTTAATTTCTCTGCTAAACAAAGATGCAGAGCTGCTCCTTAAAACCTGAACACTTTCATTCCAGAGCGTCACACCCAGCTGTTTTCCTGCCATTCAGTATACCTGCCTGGGTTTCTAGCCGGAGTGCTTTAGTGTTGGGGTGTGAGCCCATGGCCCGGTGCTTGGCACATAAGTCACGTGCCCCTACAAACCGAATGTTGAACAGTAATACAGGGTGGTTGATTGCAGCAGCTCACTTGGGTTGAGGTCTGCAGCATTCTGGTTCAGAATCGCACAAACCCTTGCGTGATTTGTTAAACTGTGGCATGCTTATGTCAATTTTGTGTTCATGCATAGTGTAGAATTTGTATAAAATGTCTGTAATAAAGTGAGCAGTTTACAAATGTCATTTAAGCCATTTGTTTAGATGCCCTAGATTTATTTTGTCAAAATAAAATGGTTTTTTTGCATGTCGCATTTGCCTCAAGCTTTAGGTATGACTCTGGTTCTGTTAGGGGGTGGTTACTAATAACTGAAGATGGGGGGAAGACTGCATTAGTTTGGCTAATTTCCCCTCTAGCTGGGTTTAGCCTTCATGTGTGGCAGATGCCTGCACTCACTGTCCTAGGGTTGAGGGCCCTTCCATTTGGGGTGTGGATATTGTCCAGGCTGAACTGGACTGTTCTTTTGCTTGAATGGGTGTGGGTGTTTTCATGTGGCCTGTTGCAGACAACATTGGCTTAAGATGAGGCACAGTGTCAAAGCATGAGTGCAAGTGCATGCCCATTGAACCTTGTGTAATGACCTTTGTTTGCCCCCACCCTTTCCCACCAGCACCACTGCCCCCTCCTAATTCTTATGCTACAAGCAGCTACTCGTTCTTGGCAGTGCCATCTATCTTTGGGGTGATGTTTTTTTGTTTCCCTACTCCCTCTCCCCCCAAACAATTTTTGTTTGAAGGAAAACTTCATGGCTTGTGCTTTCAGACCGAATAATCAGTTTAACAGGCATGTAGTTTGTGCAGGTGGTTTATTTGGGGTTGGGGACATGCATAATCATTAAATTTGATTCATTATTCATGCTAATTACTACATTTTAATGACTTCATTCTTGAATGTCCAATAACATGCCACTAGCTATTTAATCTAACTTTTTTATTTTTTGTGTTTTAGCAGGTTATTGCTGCCATGGAAACGCAGCTGTCCAATGGGCCTACTTGTAACAACACGACCAACGGTCCTGCCACAATGTCGAACAACTGCTCATCCCCCGTAGAATCGGGAAGCTTAGAGGACAGTAAAACTAACTTGATAGTGAACTATTTGCCCCAGAATATGACCCAGGAAGAATTGAAGAGTTTGTTTGGGAGCATTGGTGAAATTGAATCCTGTAAACTGGTACGAGACAAAATAACAGGTAATGTACCCAAGTTTGGCATTCTGTACTTGTGCTCTTCCTTTAACCATAACATTTATTTTATTTTTTTTTTTTTTTTTTTTTTTTTTGGAACCCCTACCTAGCATGCAGTAGTGACTTTTTGACACTGTTTACTATCATTTGCGTTGATGGTTAGCTGTTTAGTCTATATCTGGCTTTCTGGATGTGACAGTTCTCATAGAGGGAGTATCTGTTTTAATTTATTAAGTTAGCCATAATGCTGTTTAAGTTGTGCTTATTACTTAATTAATATTGCCCCCCCCCCCCCAAATAAAAAAGATGGTTTAGCAGTTGTGGATTAGAGAAGCACTCCTGGCAGAATTACTTTTAAAAGTTATTGGATTTTTGCAAGCAACTGCATTTCACCTGCTCTGGAGTATTCTTGAAGATTCTCAGTCATCCAGGTGGAACTGTCTGGAGTCATGTCAACTGGATTTCTTGACTTATTTGGTTGTCGCTTAACGTCCCTATCAAATTATTTAAACCCCCCCCCCCCCAATCCAACAGGTTCACATTATGAAGAAGGCCAATCAATTTCTTTTTCTTTCCTGTGTCTTAGCATGTGGATTGATTGATTGCAGTGCAGCACAAATGGTTTGGCCCTCTGGTGTGTAAGGGTTGTGGGTTGGGGGGGGGAGGTTCCCCTCCCCCCTTTCCATTGCTTAACTTGTAGTTGGTTGGAAGGTCCTGTATGGAAGATAAGTACATTATCAGCTTGGTCATGACAATTCAGTTTTGAACAGTTTGAAGGGTTTCATGTTGGGTTTGGTGCTAATCCAGTAGAAGCAGTTTTTGATTACTGCTGCTGGGCTTCCTCTTTTCTTTTGGTGCTGAATCAGAAATTCTTGCAGACTTTTTGTTGATTGTGACATGGATGTTCATGGAATTTGTTTGCATTAACATGATGGTTAAGCATTTGTTTGTGTTCATATGAAATTTGTGCGTGGTTTTATTTGCTTCATATGCAGTTCTTGATTTGTGGTCAGGATGATGCACCCCTCCAGTAGTATGTGTGGTGACTTCAGCATAGCTGGTTGCAGCTTTACCCCTGTGCAGTGGTATTTATGTTGCTGTTAGAGTAGCTCTGAATTGCTAATGGAAAGCTAACAGAGAAGCCAGCTGGCACACAGCAGTGCCTGGCAGGCCTTCCTACCTGACTGGCATTCCTCTCATGGCATTTTCTGCCATTCGTTGGGCTTGTAAGTGTACCTCTCGCCAACCGTTGGTGGTTTTTCTGGTATTTTAGCAACCATTTGCATGGATATTGAAAGGCATTCCGTTTTCTAATTTTAAATTTTTTTTAACGTTGCCTCTTCACAAATTTGGCATGTGCTGCTGTTTACCTTTATAACATGAGTTATGCTAAAGGCTCCTCACATTCAGTCCAACACCTTTGCTGCAAGTGCAGAGCACTTCACCAGTATTGTGTAGATTGGCTACAAGTATGTAAGGCTCACTGTGTCAGGATTTTCAGATTTGGATGCATCTGGAACCCCCCCCCCCCCCCCCCCAAAGCTCAGGGAGATTTTTTAGCATGATGTGACTTTGTTAGCAATGCAGTACCAGTGTTACCAGCGTCTGGTTTTGCACTTGATTGGTCATTGTGCAGAAAGTAGTAGCTGTTGTCACTGAACTCTGAATAAATCTCCAAGCATTGTCACTACATTACCAAAACTTCCATCTCTATTCGGAGTCAAATAGTTTGCTTTTTCTCTGCCAGAAATGTTACTTCCCACGTGGCACAACAGCTATTTTGCAGGAAAAAAGGGAACAGTCATTTAAAGCCATCCCATTTGGACAAATTGTCTTTCTTACACAGCTGCAGTCCACTGTTGATAGCACATGCAAGCATCTTTGGCATGACCAGCTGATATTGTTGGCTGGAAGGGTTTTGCAGGAAGTAGGATTTGTGGGCAGGGGTTAAATCACTCTGAATTGGGATTTTAAAGCACATGTTTAGAAAAGGGTCTGAAAATTGTCTGCACAAGCAAGGGAGAGAGTCTTAAATTGTTTAACATTCATAAATGGAATGGATGCTTTCCATTGACCTCATTGGTTGAGGGCTCTTCCTCCTCCCCCCCCCCAGTGGACAAGAATGCATGCTGTAGTATGATGCGGTCCATGGTAATTGTGCTATGTGCACTCATCCGTCTGTCTGATACTCTGCTGATCAATCTATTGTTTTGCTACTTGCAGGAACCGACCTGTATTTGAACTCTTGCTGGAGAGATGTAGTGGTTTGCTGCTATAGATGTTAATCGTTGCTGGCACTGGCTAGTTCAGTTAACATTGATTTTTCAGTTAGCATTTTTCCATTTTTTATATTGGAATTTGTTACATTCCGGAGGTAGTGTGGACGTTGTGGGTTTTTTTTTTTTTTTAAGTTTTTTTTCTGCATTAACTCATCTGCTCTCCAAGATGGCAATCACTTGGTAGCAAAGCCAGAACCCAACTTTGTGGTTTTGTTTTGCGTCTTTTTGTAGGGCAAAGCCTGGGGTATGGATTTGTAAACTACGTGGACCCAAAGGATGCAGAAAAGGCCATCAACACGCTCAATGGCCTACGCCTTCAGACCAAGACAATTAAGGTGAGCGACACGGAGCAGCCGTGAGACATGCTGTACGGAGTATTGGCCTTTCACATGCCAACAGTGTAACTGTCTCCAGAGAGACGTGAGTTCTGCAGCCTTGCTGTGTCGCGTGTTTCACTTTACATCTTGGTGATTTAAAAAATGCAAGTAAAGACCAGTCACCCTGTCCAGGTATATTTTAGTTTATTTTGAATCTGCCCTTGTGAATCTTTGGGGGTGTGGTCTTGTTCCTGCTATTATCTCTGCTGACTAAGTCAATATCTTGGACAGAATACTGATGGCAGCTGATCCAGTTTGGTGCTTTAATTAAAGCAGACTGGCCACGGTTGCAGGAAAGGTCACTCTGAAGCAGTGTAATCTTACTGCATCATCCTGACTGAGCAAGGCAAGAGTACTGGTTAGCGAGCACCATATTGGTGTTTGGGACTAGGGGGTGCAGATGAGTAAACTTGCAGTGTTTACTTGGGGCTTTCTTCAGTTGCTGTAATGAAGTCACTCCCCCCCTCCCCTTCTGGATAAATCTGTCCCCATACCTCAAAAGATTGCTCTGCACTTTTGCTGGAGTGATTGTGGCTGTGCACATTTATGCAGAGCTGTCATGTCAGAAGGGGAGGGGGTGCATGCGGTCTTGTTTATTCTACAGCGTTCGCTTTAATTGCTTCTCAGGTTTCCTACGCACGTCCAAGCTCCGCATCCATCAGGGACGCAAACCTGTACGTCAGCGGCCTGCCGAAAACCATGACTCAGAAGGAGCTGGAGCAGCTGTTCTCGCAGTACGGCCGCATCATCACCTCCCGCATCCTGGTGGACCAGGTGACCGGTAAGGAAGTAGAATCGCAGCTAGGCAGGTGGACCTCTGAATAGGTGCCTCCTCTTTATACCCAAAGCTCTGTCAAGATGGCAGTGAAGTGGTTCAGATAGGGGTGGGGTTTACATAAATGAGACTAGGCATGCTCAGTCAGTTACACAAATGACTGCAGCAAGATTCTCAGGCGAGCACTTAATGACATCAGCATGTTTTCGATACGAAGAGGTGCCATGTGTGTCCGTGACTAATGCAGGCTCTGCTGTTCTCTGCCAGGTGTCTCCAGAGGTGTCGGCTTCATACGGTTTGACCGGCGGATCGAAGCAGAGGAAGCTATCAAGGGTCTCAATGGACAGAAGCCGCCAGGAGCCACGGAGCCAATCACGGTCAAGTTTGCCAACAACCCCAGTCAGAAGACGAGCCAGGCCCTGCTGTCCCAGTTGTACCAGTCACCCAGCCGGAGGTACCCTGGCCCCCTGGCACAGCAGGCCCAGCGGTTCCGGTAAAACCGACTTCCAGTGGTGCCGCATGCCTGCTGCGTGGCGTGACTGCCACTTTAACAGTGCATCTCTGTGTGCACATGCATGCCTGTGTAACAGTAAACAGTACTTGCGTTGTATTTAACAATGTAGAAGACATACTGTCACTTCTTACTGTGAGATCAAGTTTGTTAGTGTGGTATCTCATCTGTGCAACTTTTTTAGGTTGGACAATCTGCTGAACATGGCTTATGGAGTGAAAAGGTAAATCCAGTTTTATTTGCAACATGACTCAAGGCTTTATTATTATTATTATTATTATTATTATTATTATTATTATTAAACAGGGTGTAGTGAATTCAGAATGGTGTGAGTGAGGAAGATGGGATTTCTATTGAATGACAGGAGGGAATGAATCTTCTAGCAGATGCAAGAAAGGGACAACCTGAACCTAGATGCTACAGCATGCTCTGAGTGCTGTTTTATAGTGAGGTAGAGCACATCTCAGGTGTACTGGCTGTTTGCATGTATTCTGATGTGCCCACCTTGTTTGATGCACATCAGACATGCTGTGGGGAGGGGGGCTAGCTGTGTTAAAATTTGCCAGAAGGCTGACTTTTTAACACTAAACCTTTTTTGAGACAATGACAACAAGTCGATTCTGCAAAAGTCACACCTTCATTAATGCAAGTAACAAGACAGTGGGCACTGAGGTCCATGTGAGACAGTTTCCAATTTTTTTTTTTTTTTATTTTATTTTCTATACACTGAGTAGCCTCCCCAGCCCACCCACCAATATTAAAAGCGTGGGGCATTAAGAGCACGTAATGACAACACCACTCTTTAAACCTTCCTTGTACTTTAATGTAATTAATCCATTAAAGCACTTTTAAAGCCTTGTGTCATTGGGTGTGTTTTTTCCCCAACCCTAACCCCACCCCCCCCCCCATTTGGTCATTTAGCACAAGCTTGTAGCAAAATATGACAACAGCAACTTCACATCTATGTGATGCAGTATGAAGAAATCTTTGTGCAGGGGTTGTACAGATGCAGTGTGTGTGCATGCAGTGGTGGGTGGTGTCCCCTTTGTTTTCATGATCCAGACATGGACTGCTGTTTCCAGCAGGTTCTCCCCAATGGCCATCGACGGGGTCACCAGCCTGGCGGGCATCAACATCCCAGGGCATGCCGGGACAGGCTGGTGTATCTTTGTGTACAACCTAGCGCCAGATGCGGACGAGAGCATCCTGTGGCAGATGTTTGGACCGTTCGGGGCGGTGACCAACGTCAAAGTCATCCGTGACTTCAACACAAACAAGTGCAAAGGCTTTGGATTTGTCTCCATGACAAACTACGACGAAGCAGCCATGGCTATCGCTAGCCTCAATGGATACCGTCTTGGGGACAGAGTTCTGCAAGTCTCATTTAAAACTAACAAAACGCACAAAGCCTGATGTCTTCAGAAGTAAAATGTGTAGAAGGGGAAAACTTTATACATTTAAGTCTCTTTGTAAGTCAGTTAAGTTACAAATAATTGATGTTTGGCGTCCAGTGGTTATTTTCAGTTATTAATGCTAACTTATATCATTTGTTGAACAGATGGTACTTTTTTTTTTTTTTTTTTTTCTCCTCTCGGTTTAACCTGTCACTTTAATACTCTGATGCCTACATAAAGGGGACTTAACCTTTTTATTTAATTTCGTTTAGATTTGAAAACTGTCTTGTAAGCAGTATGGTGGTTTTGTTTTCCCTCGGTTTGTCCTGGGTGCATTTGCCTTTAAGTGACGAGTAGAAGGTACTTTGAATAGCTGCTGTTTGCATATTTCTGTAACAGTTAAACTGCTTTGTTTAGTTGGATTATTGGTTGGCTGCATATTGTTGCTTATTGTACGACTACAGGAGACAACTTTTCTTAAATCTGTACCTTGCCAAAGAGCTAGGAACCTCTTTGATGTGGGTTTAAAGAAGCATCTATTTTTATAAAAAAAAAAAAAAAAAAGCAATTTGGAGAACCTTTTTACTGGACCTGGAACAAATATTTTGACATGGATACTTTGAGAAATATCTTCATATAACACATTGCAAGCTTTTGAACTTCACCAGGAACTTTACAGGGGTAGAAATTTCTGGAAACCTTTATCTAAAAGGTACCTTTTCAGATCTTTGTATTTGGATTCTAAAATTGGTGGACATTGGTTAATTGGTGTTTGTTTGGTTTCTATGGTCAGTTCATCTTGGTTAACGTGACCAGCAGCTCACTTTGCCAGTGTTGAAACTACATTAAGTATAAAAGCTTAACTTTCAGGAGTGCATGTTAACTAAAGCGGAAACTTCAGGGGGGTAAAAAAAAAAAGTTCTTCCGATAGGATTCCCTTCAGAGGAGCTCAGTGTTTAGTAACATACTTGCTGTATTGGAGGATTTTTTTTTTTTTTTTTTTTTTTTTAAACTGGCAAGCTTATTTGAACAGCAGCAAAAGTATAATGAAGGTTTAATGAATTAAGTTTGAAGGGTTATTGACCTATGTAAATATGTCCTGTTGCGTTTTTCAATATGAGTAAAGTGGTTAATTTGGTTTGAGTGTCTATTGGTGTTGCCTTATTTTGTTAAAAGTTGTTTACATTTAAGTTCTTGACTTGTCCAATGGACTTTATTCTTTTTTGGATTCTACTTGATTTTTGGTCTGTAGCTAGGCACTTATGCTATTAAATCCTTTTTGTTTATATAAATTATATAGACAATATATACATGTTAGAGATATATACAGCAGTTCTGAATTTACATTTAATATAAAGGACAGATTTAGTATATTGCTTTTTGTGTGCGCTGGGTGGGAGGAGCAGCCATGTTGACTTCCTGGATGACATTGTGCAATAGTGGCAGGCACTAATTGCCTGAATGCACAGCTGACTTTTACTCCATGCTTTAGAGAGAATTTGGGGGGCAGGGGAACATGATCACCTCCCCCTTTATAACCTTAGTTTTGTCATTTATAGCTTTATTTTTCCTTTTTGTATGTGGCTGTTTTGATTTTTGGCACAGTGATTCCTGCTAGTGCTTTTATTTTTAGTGCGTGCCTGTGAGTCGGACACTTTACGCAGTTTTTTTTTTTTTTTTTTTTTTTCTTCCCCCACTCTACCAGGCCTTCAGGAATTTCACACAGTTCAGTGGAGGCTAATGGCAATGCCCAGGTTACCTGCCTGCTAGTCACTGACTCTAAGGGTTATACTTGAAGTTGTACAATGCAACTGTCAACAGCTCTTGGAAGAAATTGTATCTTTTTAGTATTTAAAGGGATGTACATGTTTACTTTTGTGTTTTGGATAAGTTGTATTTTCTTTCCCATGTTCAGTACACAATAAAGAAGTTGAAGGGAAAAACTCAATGTGACGTCTTGTCATTTGTTTAAACGCAAGACAAGATCTATATGCAGTTATTGCAGGGTGATGCAGTGTCTTATCCTGTCTCTCCCCCTCAACCCCCCCCCCCCTCCCAATTACTTATAGTAATTTTTCTCCACACACTGGGTAGTGCTTAATACACCATAAGTAGTATTCTCTAAGTTGGTGATTTAGAAGTGGATGGAAGTAAATTGCTACATTTGTTTTAAGTGTCTTCAAGTGTGTGTGTGTGTGTGTGTGTGGTTGGGGGGTTTTTTTTTTTTTTTTATTAAATGTATATGCCAGAACTAATTTACAAAGGGGTGTCTTGTGGTCAGTTAAGTGCCTTGCTTTGCTTGCTTTGGGTTGCCTAGATGTTCCCAGTCACTGCAGTGCTGTCATCCTACTGTCAGGGTGCTGGTTAGTCTCTCCTGGCAGTATTTCACATTTGGATAACCAGGTTGTTCCCCATTCTCATGTTAGTGTACCATTGGCTGGGTTTCTGAAAGCGATTTTAACAAGGATACAACATGCCTCAGAGCTTTTACCATGGAGTGTGAGGACCTTTTATAGAACCATGAAGAGCTCATCCCCCGACTTCTAGGATGGTCATGTTCGTGTCAGATTCTTACCCCCCCCAATGTTCTACAGTACAGACACACAGACAGGACAGAGCCTTGTTTAAGGGAAGGAATGTGTTTTCCTGACGTGGCCAAAATTATTCCCGTACAAACCAGACATGCCATTTATTTTGTGAACCTGGAATGAACAGAAGTTACCAGAAGATGCGGCTATGGTGATGAGCTGTGAAATGGAGGTGATAACTACGCCCACACCATGTTTTGAGGTGTGTTTTACACGCATCTTAAAAGAATGTGGCCTCCCTTTGCTTTATTGGAAGCTTGTCACATGTCTAAAGCGTCCATGTTTTGAGTGGGACTGCTGGGTGCTTTTCACATCTGTTTTCAGTCTGCTTTTACAGAAGTGAATGCTTTGGAAAAACAAGTTTTAGTATTCAACCTCCTGTCATTTGATGCAGGTCCAAGGTCAGACAGCCTTTCACCTGTTAGCGGGGGAAACCAGCCAATTGTTGGGATGTTTCTTGTTCGGTAAATCTCGGGGGGGGGTGGGGTTCTGAGTTGGGATCCCACACCCATCTGGTGCTTAGAACTGATGGTAGCTGCTTGTAGTCCAATAAATAAAACGTGCTTGTGAATCTTGACAAGAGCTCAAAAGATCAGCAGATGTTAGTACGCTCATCTGCATGCACTTGCCTGTCACTTTTATTTAAGGAGCTCTGCAATATCCATTATGTGCTCTTAGGCTGCCTTCCATCTAATGCAGTGCATTTTTAGTCTCACCAGCCACAACATCCTCACATTCACATTGCATCCTTATAATGTTACAAACGTATGTAAAATGTATTACTGTGGATGTTTTTTTCTTAGAATAATTTTTTTTTTTAGAAAATCTGAGTGCTGTGTATTTAGTTGCAATGCTTAATTTTTAAAATCAGATTACTGTCATTGACGTAAAACTTTGAGTATTTCACCAACTGACGGTGAATTCCACATGAAAAGGTATCTTCAGGCTTCCACAAAGCTGAAGACAGATGTTAAAGAAATGCATCGGTGCTTTGATGAATTCCAAGAGGACCTAATTTTAGCAGTGTTGGACATGGCTACAAATGGTGCTGAGTGCTCCAGGAAGGGGGCGTGCTGCTGAGTCTCACCAGCTGTCTCACTCACCTGTCCGTTCTCCAACATGCTCCATTCTCAGCCATCTTTCCGGAGAACAACCCAAAAAAAGCAGCCAAAATACCATCACTTGCTTAGGTGTACTGCCCCCCCCCCCCCTTCCTGATTTATCTGGGCACATGGTGGATTCACTGGCAGTGGGACAGAGTCAAAAAGCCCCATTACTAAAACCAGCAGTGTTGACAACACTCACTTGGGCTGATATGTCACATGCCATCAAACCGTGTCCCCTGCAATGCTGTGCGAAGCTTTTTGTGGCAGTCCGCTTGGCTGCTTGTAGCGCAATAAAATGTACAGTCAAGGTACAGATGGCATCGTTATTCTTGTATGAAATGCTTCCATCTGGACTTGAACTCTCTCCGCACGGCCTAATTTCCCCCCTAAAGACTCTTGGATGTCATCCCTCCTGCACAAATATTTGAACTCTGTCAATTAAATTTGGTGTAGAGCACTAACATTGCGGGTAATATGGGGATTTGCCATGGAAAAGGCACAGCATGCAGAGTAAAGTACCTCCCTGCTGGAATCCATCTAAGAAGCTGTCATATTTGATGCCGTTTACGGTTCTTAGGTTAGACAGTTATACAGCGGAATGAAATTGTACAGACAGAGACTACATACTGAAGCTTGTATTTGCTTCTCTTTCACATGAAATTACTTTTTTTCCTCCTTTTTTTAAATGGTGTAGCTGAGGTCACAGATTGCAAAGTGGTGCCAGTCAGAATTCTCCACTCCGCCTCGTCCTCTCGCCTCCCCATAGGGTGAGAACAGATCGTGATGGAGAAAGGAGCGAACCTGCTAGGCAAAACGTTTTGAATTCAAAAGCGTTATGGCGTCTGTTTCTACCCCAGACACCTGACAGCGTGCAAACACTACACAGTGATGGACAGATCTCACTGAGTGACTGGAGACGACAGCAGTGTGGGACGTATTTTTGTCAATGCCCAGTACACATTTTTAAATTTATTTTTTGTTAGTGCCCAGTATGCTTTTTTTGTGTAGTCCGGTACAAATGCACACACTGACTTTTGTAACTTTTCCTGTCTGGAAACCAATTTCTAATGGATTATACATTTCAGTACGATACCTAATTACACAAGGGATCATTGTTTTGACTGTATTAGATAATTGATATGAATTTCTGACATTCTTTATTTGTTCACTTGTTTTATAAAACCATTGAACGAACTGATCTGTCCTTGGTCGTTATACATACTTTACACTTACCTTAAACACTTATTTATTGTAAATATGAGAAAAAAAAATGTATTCATTATAGATACATATGGACTATTTGTTCAATAAATTTGAAGCACAAGGGCTCGATTTCCCATTGACAAACGGAATACTCATGTAGACAATAAATTAAAAGGGCTTCAGTCAATGGGAGTAAAGTATTGTGAGAGAGGTACTTTTTATGTCCAAGTGCCTTTGATACTTTACAGATAAATTTACAAGTGCCTACCTTTTTTCCCCCTTTGAGAAGCGTCTTTTTGAAATTATTACCAGCTTCACAGTCCATTCATTTAACACGGTTCAATCAAAGGATTGGTTCTTAATGACACCGACCTGTTTTCAGTATACAGTTGCATTTATGGACCCGAGAACAGATGTGATAAATACACGGAAAGGTCTTTAGGGCCGCTACGTCACAAGGAAAGCATTGGGGTGCTAGTTTACATGCCACATGAAAACCACATGCTCTATACATGTTACTTGGGAAGCGCTGTTCCCGTATGCAGTTGTTTACAAACCGCAGTCGCTTTTCCACTGGTTCATAACAGTAAGTGAGAACCTTTGTCTTCACAGAGTACACAAATCGCCTTAAGCCATTTGTGTCACAGCGGAAAAACCAGTGTTTTCCAATTCGCACAGCAGCGTGCGTCCCAAAGCCAGCGAGCCAGGAGAATAATAGCACCGTCTAAACAACATAAGGACCGACATCAACATTGGCGCTCTCACGCCTCGGGATTGTTGGTAAAAATCCAGTCGTGAGCTGAGAGCCGGCGCTTCAGAGCGCGGGACAAATTTCGCTCCCTCCTGGGGCTTTCGTGGTGCCCAGAATGCAAGTGGGCAGGCAGGGCACCAGGCAGGCACTGTGTAAAGCACAGTGTCAGACAAACAGGATGTTCGGCTGGGCAGGCAGGGCACCAGGCAGGAAGGGTGTGAGGTACAATGTCAGGCAAACAGGATGTTGGGCAGGCATGGCGAAGAGTAGGATGGGTATGAACTCGGCTGTGTCCACCCCTGCTTTTCACATCCACAGTCACCTGATAAGGAGACTACAACAGTTTGTAGCCTTTGCTTATGCACTCTCTCCTTATATCATCTTACAGGTAATCAAGCCTGAAAGCAAGGGGACATAAGGAAGGGAAGGGAGATTTAAAAATCCCTGATTGTCATCATGCTCCCAATGTGTATTAATGGTCGTAACAGTCAAGCCACAGCGCTGTTTTTTTTTCTCTTTCTTATATATAAAATTTCTTTTATTTTTGCTGTTCTGCTGTAGTCATCACGCCTGGGTAAAATGTGTAGTAGTTTAATTCTCAGCCAGAGTTTATTGACACGATCAGGAGGAGAAGTCCTGTAATCCAGAGTGTACAAAAGGCCTCTCCTTATTATCCATTCAGTGGGCTATGCAGTATTTCAATTCTCAAGGCCTGAAAAATGTTCTCCACATTAAGTATCGTCATTTCTCACAGGATAGAAATGGTGAGGAGTGTTTTGACGGAATATGAATGAGCCAAAGGTTAAGATCACTGACATCTTGCTCTGTTTCCCCTTTTAACAGTTAGATGCTCACCGTCTGTAATGGATGCTGGCTATTGGCATATTATGGGCGAATCAAAGAGTCAGCGCCCACAGCAGGGCTTCACATCATTGCGCCTGCGTAGTCCAGCTTCGGCTCGTGCGTCCTGAGCCTGGCGCGGCACACGTCCTGCTCTTCTGCTTAGTCTCACGCCACATTGCGGATCTTGTGTTGCCAGGCCTCTTGTGTGTAAATGATGCCTGCCTGGGTCAAGGATATGTTGTGCTGTTCCCACACTGTCCTCCTGTTCCTCCACTGTGCCGTTTCCATAGAGACAGCAGGATAGTGTGTAGCGGATCATCAGAGGTTACAGGTGCTGCCAGCATCTCGGCATTCTCCGACTTCTCTCACTGTTTCACGTGAGCCGGGATTTCAGGGCCTCGGCTCAGTTCTGCCACTGGACCTTGCTTGTGTTTACTCCTGCGGTGCAGAAGTATTACCCAGATCCTACCAAACACAAGGTATCTCCAGTTTGTCCTGTCTGCTGCCAGTCATTTTTATGATTCATGTTTATACCACCAATGCCAGGGCTTTATAACGACTGCTCATCGCTAACACCGATTCACGAGCAGGATAGTGTGTAGCGGTTCTAGTCCCCCCTCCCCATATCACCTTAGGTAACTTTACCCAGTTAAATGACTGTGTGTTCACCACGCTCCGTGCTTTGGTTATTGGCAGTCTCACTGCTGCAGAAGTTTATTCAGCAAACCTGCATTTCGAAAAGGTAAATTTACCCAATGACAACAAAGTCCTGCAGTTTTCTGAACTAAGATGTTCTGGATCATATCGTATAGCTCAGCAATCAGACAGTTGTGTTAATATAAGAATTTAAAATGTGTTCTTTATGAGTTAATATTTAATCCCTTTGTTTTTATATCATATTTATAATAAATTTGTTTTAATTGAGATGTTGTTACGAGATAAATGCTGAAAAAGGTCATTTAGTGTGCAGTTCAGTAATGAGATGAGATAGAGCAGTTAAGTTGTAGCTCTGGGCAACAGATGGACATTGGCTGACAAACTCAGATCAGAATTTTGGGAATGTGCTTAATAATGCTGATGGCAACCATATATATAAAAACAATACTAAGAGGTCCATATACTTACTGGAAGTCAAAAGTAATCCATGATACAAAAACTAAACTTACAATTTCTGCTTTTGCAACAGCTAAAAAGTGGCATCCTGTATTATTGAGAAGGTTTTTAGACTTAAGTAACACACAAGTAAAAACAGAGGGGGTGGACAAAAAAAGCGGGTAAACAAGGACATGAAATACATTAAAATCTCTAGTTATGTAGGTGTGGGATATGTGCGAATTAAAAATTTTAATGTTTTCATGTTTAGGGCCATGAATAAAATAGTTAGACAACACTTAACGTCTATAATTTTAGCTTGAGGGGTTTACAAGATTACACGATTTTTCCAAGAGAAAACAGTCCAGTGGTTATAGATGAGCAGTGACCTCCCTGCATGTTTAACACGAACAGCAGTCTGAAAGAGCAGCATCACCCGTATCAGGCAGTCAGGAGGAGAACATGCATCATGGCTGAATTATTCATTCACTCCTTTCAAATAATCCTCCAGGTTGATGCAAAAGATGTCCCCAGAATCAGAGCACGCATGCCCAGAGCAGGACCATCATGTGTGCTACCAACACAGGGGAAAGTTGAGGCAGCTTGAGCGGTCACACACACACCTGTGCGTAGGCTGCCACTTTAATCAAAAACTGGGAAGCGAGAACTCGGCAGAGCAGAAGACCGCGACGGGGCTAGAGTTGTACAAACTGCAGGTCTCGCTTGACCCTTTGTGCGCTTGAGAGACGTGCGGCGGATGCGTGAAAAGCTGTTAAAAGCAGCGAGGCTGGTCCGTCGGTCCTTCGCCTTGTCCTTGACGCAAAGTAGATCACGTGCTCCTCCACCTTAGACTCCAACCTGATAAAAGACGCAAGCACAAGATTTTGGAGCTGAGGATGCTCTTTCTTCTGAAGGACAAGAAGATCAATAATCGCTGCTCATTGGTACCTAGATAACTGTCTCGCGTTGCGGTGTTCTTGTCCTGCAATGAGAGGTGTCTCTGAGCATGACCACAGTCCACTTGTGGTACCAAAACAGTTCTCTGCAAATACTGAGACCAGGCATATTTTAACCAGATATAAGCTCAAGTGAATGCCAGCTGGTTCAGCTCAAAGTCGTACATGTTTTATTCAGGATATTGCACACGATTAGCTACGTACATCACAGCGTATGGATATTTTAATGTTTAAGGCTTCTGCTTGAAGTATTCTTTCTTCCGTCTTCAAAATTTATTTTCAGAAGCTTTCTACTCAGAAATGAAATTCAGAATTCTTCCATTGTTGATAGCAACTAAATGAAAGGTATAACCAGTCTTTCCTGTGCGGAATCACTCTCATTTCTCTAACCGCAGTCTTATATCACATCTTTGCATCAGTTTAATATCCTGGAAGCAAACATTGTGTTTGGTATTATTAAATTTGCTTTTCACCTGCATAGAGCAATGGGACCATCACCCACATAAATATTGACAACAGTTTGAATTTCCAATCACAAAAACAGTTATGAGAGGTAATAGTGATTTACAACGCGGGTGACGAGAGGTCTATATGTTTCGCTCAGTTAACAGAATGCATGACGTGAACTCCGTTTGCATCCGTAACGTGCTTTTGCAAATGACATCTCGGCCGGGCAGGAGAAGGCTGGCCTGTCACAGCAGTTTCACATGTCGGGGGAGGGGTGGCAGCGGGGGAAGGGGGGTTGTTTAAAGGGGAGCCTGAGCACTGTATTTTAATGAAAGTGCAGTGGAGCAAGAAAATTAACACAGCACCGCAGCCAATGGGTCGTACTGGAAACTGAAAAGGATGAAGTACTACAGCTAGGTATGAAACAAGAGAACAAAGGCCCCAGCCCCAGTGCCCAGTGTGGAGAGAAAAAGGGCTGAAATCCATCAGCAAAAAAAAAAAAAAAAAAAAATATTCAGTATCTCAGAGAGCAAGTCCAAAGCAGCAAATCTAGTTAGGGTTGCATAACAGATAACATTTAATGGCAAGGCTGAGATGGTCTGTGATATGATGGAGTTGATTAGGCAGCTGTGAGAGAGGTTATTTATTCATCAGCTTTAGGATAACCCTGATTTTAAAACAGGCGTCTGTCTCTCCTCATGGAAACCGGTCGAAGTGATCTAATTATCCACGTAAAATTTTTAAGCAGTAGCTTTACTCTTCACAAGAGCAGATACCTTAATTGCCATTCTATTCAAGAGCAAAAACATAACAAAATTAAAATAAATGATTGCATGCTTTATTTAGTGTTACCTGCTGCCTGTCCAAATTTTTATGTATTTATTGGAAACACTTGTAGTTACAATGGCTTTCTTTGCATCACCAGTCAACTAAATATTTATTTGTCCTTCTGATTAAAGGTGTGAGGTGACGTTGTTTAGGTGTAAAATTCAAAGAGAAATGGTTTAAGTAGCAAAGGTCAGGTGGCCTGTCATTTTTTATTACAGTAAACTATAGCTAACTATTTTAACAGTAAGGGTTTCAATAAGAGCACATGCTCTACTTTTATTGTACAGCAAGTGACATCAAGGTCATTCCCTGAAGCTGAACTTACTGTGTCTTTTTTCAGAAAACTAAGAAAATCTCAAACGGCATTGTTTCCAATTTCATTGCACTCCAGTAGGATAATGCCTGTGTCTCTGTGCTAATTCCAGCAATTGAAAAAAAAACCAGTAGCCTCACTAATGTGTAATCACTGTGTGTCATATTTAATTTGCCAGGCTAGCTGCCATCGTTGGTTGATGCTCTCCAAACTTGATCAGTGAAAATAGTCAAAATCATGATATCAGAGCATCGTACAAATTAACCAGTACACACTGGAAAGATGCAATTAAAACAGTACTGATACGATGCTGACCATACGGCCGGTAAAAGGAATTTCATGGCAAGAGCTTGAGTCGAGAGCAACGGCACAATGTGAAAAGTGAAGGCGACCTAAGGCTCTCATAAAGAAGCAGTTGTGCGGTGTCAGGGCACATGCTCATGAAAGAGGCATTTCAGCAGATGCAGAGCGGTAGTTGTGCAGGACACAGTGTGCTCAGGCTCTTGTGGACCCCACCTCCCCACACACACACACACACACACACACAAGCCCGGAGCTTTTACCAGCCAGTCCGGTCGAAGCCTTTTCTGTTTGGATACATTAAGATTAATGAGTTCCCAAAATGCCACGCTCTCCCTTCAGCGGCGAACGGAGCTTTGAGTCGACCGAGCTCAGTCAAACTACAGATTCGCCTGGAGACAGGAGAATTTTATGTGTGTGTGAGTGCGTGTGGGGGGCAAGGGGGCGGGGGACAGGGTGCCTACTGGGAGATTCCGTTCCTTTCACCGTGTGAAAGATAGCTCTGGGGATGGGGATGTGAAGCTGCACACTGCAATGGCAGCTTGTACCTTTACGGTTGAAATAAGAAAACAACTTGGTGCTGAGTTAGCTTAAACACAGTGCCATAGTGTGATGGAGACAGAGAGAGCTGTCTAAATCTGAAGGACGTTTAACAGTATGGATTCAGTTTTAAAAAAGGTTCTGTGCAGTATGCATATTACACATTTACAGTAAGGCAAATGCCTGACCTCTAATAAAATATTATTCAAATTGACATGTATAACGATCCAGGCAAATCAGTATAATTCAGAAATGAGAACCTCAGTATTTTAACACTAATTCCTACACAATGGTCCTTTCAAATGTTCTTTTTTCTTTTTTTAAAGGCCTCAACTCCTTAAAACACAATTTCCTTATTTTAGACCAATGTGGCGTCATACATAGAAAGCCACTGGTTCAGTGTGAACTGGTTTCCTAAACACCGATGTTCAGAACGTCGAGTATGGTGGATAAGGTTCAAAAGTGTTACTGTTATAGAAAGTCATGTCATATATATTTATCACATGTAAAAATAGTTTAGTTTTTTTACCCATTGTGTTCCCCCCCAACAACTGACGCAGCAAAAATAAATAAATAAGTGCTGGTTGTTTTGAAATAGTTTTAAAATTGCAAAAATTCATACTCCAAGCCTGCACATCAGAATGCCATTTCTGGTATCAAACATCCTGTGTAACACCACCACAAAAATCAATGAATACGATATACCATACAAAGTATACAGAGCATGAAGTTCTGCTATGGCAGCTGAATGCTTTATCAGATTCACGGTTATTTAACTTAAACTGTTATAATATAACTCGCTATTTAAGTCTGGCAAGGGGAATATATGTACATTCATCATATACATGAAATACTAATATTAAGCCCAGTACAAGAGGATCTGCTCACAAAAAGTATTATCACATCAATTGTGTTTGTAGGGACACTTGAACAATTAATGCAGAATAAGGGGTAGTGGTCTTTAAAGGACTGTTGTGTATTATTTTCAGAGGAAAAACTCCCCTGGCAGAGCACAGCCAGTACATGTCATTCATACAAAACACAAAGCAAAGAAAAATAGGAAACCAATTTTGGCTTTTTTCTTTTAAAGAACATTTTGTGTGACTAACTTCTTTCTTAGAGTTTTTTTATTTTTGTCTGTTCACTCTACACTTTGTATTTGTTCTGTATTAGTGATTTTTTATTGTAATTCTGGTTAGCCAGCGTACATACCATTCTATTCCAGCTGGACACTGTACCACATGACTCAGATAATTGTTCTGATTTACTCTAATTGACCATTAACTTCTAGGCTTTTATATGGCATAAAAAAATTTTATTCTGCTCTCGGGTCTATATGGGTTGGCCATGTGAAAACTGCATAAATGTTACACATTTTGTTAGACCCAGTGTTATTTATGAAAGGATCACAGCTTTGTATTAACAAGCTGTGAAATTGATTTGAATGAAGTAGTGCTGTGTTCATTTCATTTCTGTTAAACTTCTACTAAACTATTTTCAAGAGAACATAGAAATGATTATACCTACCACAGCACGTCTGTTTGAGTTCCACCCAAAATTTCTCATATAGCTGTGAAGTTCATGCCTCACAATATATGAATCATGAGCAAAACTTAATAACAGTCGTCAAGTGTGGAAAGTTATACAGGTGTTGTACCAGGAAGTGTGCAGCTCTACCCTAAGGGAAGGTAAGTTCAACAGCTCCAGGCAGTAAACGGAAAGTCTGTAATACTTCTGGCAGAGCAGAAAGACTGTTGTGTAACACTCATGTAATTCTGAGTTCCATTCACAATCTACTCGCTGAACAGCGGTGTGTTGTTTACTCTGCATCCAGAATTCCACAACCTTCAGCACGTCCAGAAAAACAAGGAACTCAACAGGGGTGACCCTTTGGGAACAGCTGCACGACTGAGGTTGGGAGATCGCTGTAGCAGGCAGCAGTCGTGCAGTAGATTAATCAGGATTCATACTAAGAGCATTGAAGGGCAGATAAAAACCGATTATAGTTTACCACATGGTGTATATATGATTTCTACCACATCTTTTAGCATTAGCGCCAGTGCTGGTTCGTGTCATA
This sequence comes from Chitala chitala, assembly GCA_025773905.1. Lineage (NCBI taxonomy): Eukaryota > Metazoa > Chordata > Actinopteri > Osteoglossiformes > Notopteridae > Chitala > Chitala chitala. The sequence continues at coordinate 1,426,043 of JABJVR010000043.1, read as the reverse complement.
GACTGACAAACAGAACTTCTTATTTCCTACGATGACTCAGGGAGAACAGATGCTTGGGGCCTGCATTTATGTGAGGCCAATTAAAATCAATAAGCTATCAGAAAGGTAGAAATTCCAACAGCAGGAGATGTGCTTCATGCTTATCCGCATGACCCTTCTGTATTTCCAAAATAATCTTTCTAATGCGCACGGGAGAAAATTGCTGAATTATCTTTATGCGTGAACTCCACACACATTCTCCCCGCACCGTCATACTTTTCTATTTTCAGCTTCAGTTAACTTGAAATTAAGGGAAAAGCTATGAAAAACGATATGCAACACATGCTGCTTTTTAATATAAAGAAAACTAAATGAGGTTCGGTCCACGTTTGTGTTTAACGGTTTATTTTCATCAGCCTGCACAATGCATGGTGTCTTTAAATGGCAACGTCTATAACGCAGCAATAAGCATCGCGTCGCTTTTATCTTAGTAGAGTTTCACATTGCTCCGGACTTAAGAAAAAAAAAAAAAAGATTTGAGTGCTCTTAAGTGAGCGAAGCGCGTGAGCCGGAGAGCGATGGTTTTTGCTTGCAGGACGGGCGCTATGAATCATCCCCAGCAATGCTGAGTCTGGAATTTACTGCGAGGCCTCCAGCTCTTTTTTAGCGATGTCGAATCGGCACGCAAACGCGGCTCGCCCACGCTCGTCTGCAGCTCTGGTGGGACCGCGCTCCCACGCGGCTTCCAGCCGGTCCCTTCATGTGTAAATACGCCGACTGGATGTGCATTTGTTTCCAGCGGAATTCGGGAGATTTCACACTGTGACTCTCGTCTGTTCCCCACTGAACGTCGCACTGTCACGCTGCCATTGACTGTCCCCGTTTGAAAGACCGTGTAAAAGAGATTAAGTTAAATATTGGTTTAACTTAGGTTCACAATACAATGAATACCTTCCATATTTCACAGCCGAATAATTCTGGTGCTTATAGGTTAGAGTGGGTAAAGAAACGGATTCATGACCTGTTTTTTGATTGATAGATATAATTTTAAAGTTTTATTTATTTGTTTATTTGCTTATTTATTATGTGGATAGTTGCTGCGGGAATGGTCTTCATCATTATTATTGTTTTGGATTTGATCACTATAGCTACTTCATAAGAAACACTATAATTTTAATGCATTTGTCTTAGAATTTCATAAGCAACAAGTCCTGTTAAGCACCTTGAAGCAACTTGTTGCAACAGGTGCTAGATAAAAACAAACTGAATTGAATTTGAATTATTGGATAATTTATACCTTCTGAAATAATATATTCTGTCCAAACAGTAAAATGTACACATACAAATGTGGCGTCAGACTTTTAAATTTTAAAATGTCTAAAATAAATGACAGCTAAGGGGTATTTGGTAAGCAATAATGTTTTTTAAGTTTTACATTACTCTATTAATCCCAAAAGGAAATTACTTCTATGCATTTAATTCTTCCCCTGAGGGGAGCAGTGAGCAGCCAACCACATGCCGCTCAGGTGGGATTTGAGCTGGGAGATTTCCGCATCCTGGGCTGATGTTCTACCCATTGGACGTCCAGACCACTAAAAAAAGCAACAATTGTAAGATATTGCAGTAAAACCCATAAGATGCTGAATATGTATCATTTTTAAAATTATTATTTTATTTATTTTTTTTATTACTATCGCAATCATTTGCCGGTGGCTTATAGGCGGGCCGTGTCCTGACCAGGGACCTAGGGCCTCAGAAGTGTGATCTTCTGCACCTTTCGGGCACTGTGATGGCCTGGGAGATCTCTAACACTCTCTGAATCCTTTTTTGACAATTTCGAGAGCTCCTACCACCACAGGCACAGTTCTGCCTTTGGAGCTCCACATTCTGCTTGCTTAAATCTTGAGATCTTTGTACTTAATGAGCTTCTTTGCTTCTTTCAGCATGATGTTTTGGTCATCTGGAACTGCAACATCTATGAACCAGCAGCAATTTTCTTTTTTATTATGGAACACAATGTCAGGACCATTTTCCAGAAATTTTGTGATCAGTTTGCAGTGCCATGTCCCACAGGATGGCACTTTCACCTATATTAACAACCATTTCAGGCACATGCATGTACCATTTCTCAGGCATCTGACCACCAATTTTATTGCAGACTGACCAGTGCAAATAACTGGCTATTTTGTTGTGTTTGTTCATGTATTCTATTGATGTCAGCACTGTGTAGCCGGCAATGATATGGTTGATGGTCTCCAAACTTGCTGCACATTCTGCACTTACAGTCAACCTGTGGTTTCAGGATGTTCTTTCGATGGTACCTGCTGTTGAGTGCTTGGTCCTGTGCTGCAATTATGAGGCATTTGGTTTCTCCTTTTATCCCGGAGCTGCTCAATCATGCTATTTTACTCTTGTGGTCAACAAATGGTTTTTCCAGACTTTAGAAAAATAGGCCATGTAGTAGTTTGCCTTTGAGCAGCTCGATCTTTTCTGCTTCCATGTTGGTTTTAAGTGCTTGCTTAATAGAAGCTTGGTCATGAAGACAAATACTTAGTTCCTTGGCCTCTGCAAGTAGAGAGTATTTTACCTTTCTGACCCTGTGCGCTTTTGCTAGTTTAGCAAACTTATCTTGGCTGACATCTATATGGTCTCCAAGGCCAGCAATGGCCATTTTGTATGCAGAAATAGTTTCTGTTAATCCATGGCCACTATTTTGTCTCTTAATGTATAGTCTCTCAAAGTCAGCTTTAGGATGGTGAAGCTTGTGCATCATCAATAGTTTTCGCATCTTGCAGTCCATTCTTTCAATATCACTCTTAATCCAATCGATAATTCCAGAGCTGTATATCAGAACTGGCACAGGCAGATTGTTGATTGCAGCAATCCTGTTCTGTGAGCTGAGCTCTGATTTGAGGATCAGGCAGACTCAGCAATAGTATCCTTACAAAATCTTCTTTTTCATCTTTGCGTGCTGAATACCACCGCTTTCTCCAACACCAAGATATTTGTAGGTGTCATCTTGGTCAAGGCATTGTATTACTGTCTTGTCATCCCACTGGATATTTTGACTCTTCACCAGTATGCTACTTTTGAAGATTGCAGTGGCGCACTAGTCCAAACCAAACTCCATTTGATGTAGTTTCTGAATGCCGTGACAGTCGTTTGAGCTCATGTTCATCCTTTGTAAACAATTTCAAGTCGTCCATGTACAGCAAGTGGCTGATTGTTTGCTGTTTGTTGACTGCATATCGTAGACCCTGTGTATTCAACATATTGGTAAGCGACACAAGTGCAACGCAGAATAGCAGGGGAGACAAGGAGTTGCCCTGAAAAATTCCTCGCTTGTTTGATATCTGCCCAGTGCTAATGCAACCTCTTTGATGGAAAAGGTGCATTTCAGTCCTCCATCATTTTATTGTGGCCTTTACAAACAGTTGAGCACACCCAGTAAATCCTTAAAGCTTCAAGGATCCCAGAATGCAGGACACTGTCAAAGGCTTTTTTGTAGCCAATCCACACCATTCCTAGACTCCATGTGGTCTTCATTGCCATGCTGTCATCCATCTTGCAACCTCTAGACGACCTTCAACAGCCTTTCTGTTCCTCTGTTTAATGCCATTCTTTAGCAGGTTACTGTAGATATGGTTGAAGATGGCTGTGGTGAGGATCTTGTTTGTGGCAAGCAAACAAGTGATTAGTCTGTAATTTCTGGGCTCTTTTGTGTCCTGTCCTTTTCAAACAAGATAAGTAGTGCCAGATAGCAACCAAACAGGGTTGATACCTGGTTCCTGCATGGTCTCATTAAATGCCTTAGTCAGTTGTTTTTGTAGAACACTCGAATCCTTAAACCAGAATTTGTGTAGCTTGTCTAGACCAGATGCTTTCCAGTCGTGAGTCTGCTTGATGACATGCTGAATCTCGCTAACCAGTCTTCTGTTAGTACCTTCTTGTGCACCTCTTCTTCCTGTTTTATCCAAGCAGCATTAGTTTTGTAGATGACGCTGTCTTCCAGAATTCCATACCAGAATTCTATGACTCACTCCTGGGAGGGTGGCTGTATAAGCACTTCCTTCTGACCATTGACCTCACAATAGAATTTCTTGGCATCCTCACTGAAGAGCTTGTTCTGCCAAAAATGTTCGCTTAAACCTTATTAGTCACTGGGTCTTGGCCTGAAGTTTCATTTTTACTTCTTGCTCAAGTTCACTGATGTTCTGTTTTCCTTCTGTGAATATGAGCTTGGCCTTGGCAAGTATCTGCTTGTTTGTGACTCCTTTATTTTGTTCACTAAGAATGGAGAGGTCTTTTCGATGTTTATCAATACTCATCTGAATCCTTCTCTTCCATGCTGGTTTCACTCCGGGTCTTTCGTGACGTTCTTTAGCCTCTCTGACGATGACGGCAGCTGTTCCATACATCAGCTCCTTGATTTCTGTGAGGTTGGGATGATCATTCTTTGTAATTTCAGAAAGGATTTGGTTCACTACTGCAATTTTCTCTCGACTTGCTTTTGTAAGGCATAGCTTATTAAATCGTTTGCGCTCAAAAGGGCTGATGAGGCGGGTTTCAAGCAGCTTGCTGACTATTATCATTCTGATGTTGGATTCTGAGTTGCTGTCAGAGGAAGCCGTGATGGAGTGTACAGCCACCGGTTCTGGTGTTCATTCCTCCTCAGGTTCATCAGCAGGGCCAGGCGTCAGTGCAGTTGTTTCTGGTAAACTTTGCCTGAGATGTTTTTGCAGCCTCATATAGGCCATGTTGCGACCGTGTCTTGGTCTGGCAGCTATGTGAGGCTTTGCCAGTATGAATAGCTGAAGCAATGGACAATTTTTTGACCCCAGCTTGTTTGCCGATCACTGAGGGACATGCTCCTTTTTAATTCATGTGACAAGCGACGTGGCATGAGTTTGCAGTTGAATGATATTATTACCATATTGAATATTATTATTCAGCTTCTCCACGATATAATAATAAAATAATAATAATAAATTAATAAATAACTCAATACAATGGGCGGGATGATGGCATGGTGGTGTGGTGGTTAGCACTGTCACCTCGCACACCCAGGCCTGAGTTTTGATTCCCACCTTGGGTCTGTGTGTGTGGAATTTGCATGTTCTCCCTGTGCCTGGTGGGTGTTCTCCAGTTTTTTCTCACAGTCCAAAGTCATGCAGATTAGGTTAATTGGTGTGTCCAGATTGCCTGTAGTGTGTGTGTGTGTACACATGCCCTGCAGTGGTTTGACACCCTGCCCTGGGTGTCCCCTATGTCTCCTGGGATAGGCTCCAGGCTTCCTGTGACCCTTAACAGGATGAAGCGATATAGAAGATGAATGAATAATTCAATACAATTTATTTTTATATAGCAACTTTTACAATGAAGTGTGTCAAAGCACTCCGGGAAATGAATGATTGATTTAGTCAGAATTTACAGACTGAGACCAATTTAGCATCCTGTATGTATCCAGGCAGACTATTCCATAGACTAGGGCCTCTGTAACTAAAAGTTCTAGCACCAATACTTTTATGTATGCATGGAATGAAATGGAGTTCTGAATTCTGGGATTGTAGGTAACATTTTTAAGTATATGTATTAATCAACTCCATTAGATGTACCTGTGTTTTGCCTTTGAATGCCTTATATGTTAACAAGAGAACTTTGAAATCAGTTCTGTATTTAACAGGAAGCCAGTGAAGTGAGGATAGTATTGGATTTATATGGGCATACTTTCTGCTTCCAGTGATAATTCTATTGGATGTGCTGTAAAGTGTTTAGTATGTGGTTTTTACTTCTAGAGAGTAAAGCATTACAGTAATGTAACCAGCTGTAAACAAAAGCGTGCAAAATTTTCTCAGTATCTTCTGCAGTAAGAAAAAGGCACAGCCTTGCAATATTTCTCAGCTGCAAGAAGCACATCTGTGAAACTGCATTGACGTGAGAACCAAAGGAGAGTTTTGAGTGTAAAATGACGCCTAAATTACGCACTGTGACAGATGTCAGCATCATTGAGGGCTGAACTGAAACGCTCCTAGCAAGATCATTACCCCCAACCCACAAGATCTCAGTTGTTTAGTGATAAGCAGTTTATGCTCATCCACCTTTCAATGTCTTTGAGACGTTTAACTAAGGTGTTAACTGATGCATTATCATTAGGTTTAACTGCAAGGCATAACTGAGTATTATCAGTGTAGGTATGATAATTAATATCTTACTTATATATAATAATCCCCAAAGGCAGCATGTAAAGGGAGAAGACTACTGGGCCCAGCACAGATCCCTGTGGTACTCTATATCTAAGTGGTGACATGGGTGAGGGTGCACTGTCGTTCGACATTTGAACATAATAACAGTTTTTGAGATAAGAGTTAAACCAAAGAACAGTTCCACAAGGCCCACGACAGTTTGAAGCCGATTTATCAGAATAGAATGATCAACGGTACCAAAGGCAGCGCTGACATCTAATAGAATGAGAGTTGTCTTGTTCCCTGCATCAGATGAAATCAAAATATCACTTACAACTGTAGTCAACACTTTTTCTCTGCTGTGTCCTTGTTGGAAGCCAGACTGAAACTTATCTAATAAACGGTTAGCTTCCAAATGAAGTTGCAGCTGCATTGCAACAATTTTTTTTTCCAGAATCTTGGAGAGAATAGGGACATTTGAAATTGGTCTATAATTAATAATTGCTTCTGCAGCCAGATTATGTTTTGCAAGTAGTGGCCTAACAACTGCAATTTTAAATTAGTCAGGTACAACACCTAAAGCCAGGGAAATGTTCATAAGGTTCACTTAAGGTGCTACTAAAATTTCTAGTGACTCTTTAAGCAGTTGCATTGGAATGGGCTCCAGCAGATAGGTGGTGGACTTAGTATTAGTTATTAATTCTTTAAGGTGTAACACATCAATTGGTGAAAACTGACTAAAAGGATATGAAAACTCACTAAAAGAATGTGCAACTAATGCAGTTTGAGTTTAATGTTGTTGATTTTGTTATTAAAGAAAGTGATAAAGTTATCACTACTAATACTGGAAGGCATTCTAGGTACGTCTTTAGAGGTTAAATTAGCTAATGTTTCATAAAACAAATGGGGGCAATGTTTGTTGTCATTAATAAGTTTAGAATAATATTCTGAACGTGCGCAGTATAGCGCCTTCCTGTATTGTTTAAGGTTGTTGGACCGCGCTGACTGAAATACCCAGAGACGTGTGGAGCTCCACTTGTGCTCTAGCTTACGGCATTCCTGTTTTAGGTGCCGGTTATATTCATTAAACCATGGAGTGCACCTGGTGGCTCTGATTTAATATTTAGTGGAGCTGCTTTGTGTATCATCTCACTGAGTACTGAATTAAAGTTATGTGTAATTTCATTAATGCACTGGGCTCCGTATAGTATCCGTACATTTTTTCACTTTGTCTGTATTCAAACGGCAGGTCATGATAACCTTTTCTTTCACATGCAGAGGAGAAAGTTTAATCTCAAAAGTGATCAAGAAATGATCAAAGCAGGAATCGCCCAATGGGTGCACTAATAAACGAGCAATAGCAATGCTATGAATTATAGTTAAATCTGAAGTGTGCCATCCTTTTGGGTAGGTTTAGATACATGTTGAGCACAACCATCTGAATCATATAAGAATATGAAGCTCTTACTAAATGCATCCGTCTCTGTGTCAAGTATAAATATGTAAAAGACAACTTGCAGAAAATGGAAATAAATAGTTTGTCTCCTGTAACTGTAGCTTGTCATGCTGATGAGACTGACTTTAACTTGGGTTTCATTTTTCTCTGTGTTTGACGGCTACACGTGTTGCTAACTTGCATTTATTTTACAGGTATTTCTTGTACCTTGCTAACCTCTTATTTGTGCCTTGGAAGTTTGAATTGTCATTGTAACTGCTCCTTGCTGTGGCCTGCCACACGTCTGTATGCCATGACCTGCAGCTGAGCCTTACGCTGATGCTCCAGGCCCCATATGGTGACAATTACCTACCCAGGTCCTCCCGTCAGGAGAAGTGCAACAATATCATTACCTCAACACAACTTTCAGCAGGTGACTTCTTTAAAGCCCCCAAGTTGGTGAAAAAAAAAACCCTTAACATTTACTACTCTTGCGGTATCCATGGCAACAGTCTCATCCCATTCTCTCTTCTGATGACAATTCATTCCAGGAACAAAGATGCCCAGTGAGAAACTGATAGTCCAGAGGGTCTGTTTTCTTGTTCCTGTTGTCGTTTGAAATGACCGAATTTTTCGAGAAAACGTGGGAATATGTGCATTTGGTGTTAATCGCAGCAATGTGGGCTCACATTAAGACTGAACTACTACACCATTCCAGAAAACACGCATTTTAAACATGAAACCATGATGGAGCAGCAACAAAATTATTTCAGAGGCTTGTGTTGGAGTTGTATTCAGTGTTATATCCATGTGTTGGTTGCACACAGACCATCTAACTTATTGTCCAGAGAACAATAACTAAAGTCTGTTTATTTATGCACAAAGTATTCATGTGTGGTAGAAGGCTACATGAAGAACGTTTAATTTGTTGCTTATTTATTTATTTTTGCTCTAAATCCTGGTGCTTTACTATGGTAAACACATTTACACAAAACATTGCCAGTCGCATATTATATTTGTACATAATACAAAATAAATCTGAAGCCAAATGAACAGTTATGATATATATGCTTTTGTCAATTAAGTTAAATATGTTAAATATAAACATTGACTGCAAAAGCCTATTTTTTAAACATATGCATATAAAACCAAGAGAATCGCTTATTTGTGAGAAATTGTAAATATAACTGTACTGGATCTTTAAAGATTTTATATTGTGTGTAAGTTCTACATTTGCCAAAAATTGACATTTTGTTTTTGAAGTACGTTTTTAATACAGATTTATGACCACATATCTGTGTAATCTTTCAATTCTTGGTGTTCAATTAGTAGGTTGCTTAATGGTACTGTATAAAGATTTCAAAGAATTTCCCACATATATTTTATGTGTGCAGTTATACCCAACAGCAAAGTATTAAATTCCACTGTGACATCTTCAGAAATTCCCATTAACTCCTTTTAATTTCATATCACTCAATCTCCAAATGTGTTTCAAACACAGCTATAGCCCCGTGAAACGTTAACAGCTCTGGTGTTCACTCAGGGGTGAAGACAACCTGAAGCTGGCATCCCCTGCATGTGTACGGTTTTCCCAGCTGGTCCTTCTGCTGGCTTGAATTGCTTACACAAGTGGAAAAAGAAGAAAGAAAAAAAACATGTTCACCCCTGTCCCCTGCTGTGCTGGCTTCAGCTTTTAGTTCTCTGTGAGCACCAAAAATCTCCTCTTAACAAAGGTTTCTCTCCAAACTCAGTAGAAAAGATGAAAGAAGCCATTTCTTTTACTTAGGATTTTTAAATTGCACCTTTATTTGATAAAAAATATATCATCAAGCTGTTTCTAGAGGTTACATGACTGTATCTCCATCTGTCCTTTATGTTTAACAACACAAATGCTATTGCAGTGTTTTCAGTCTTAGCAAAAACACCATTGTCTTGTTAAATTTAATTCACAGCAACTCTCCAGCTAGGTGTGGCATTGTACCTTACTGGTTATAATGTTGCCCCAGCAGTAAAGGGTTACATGTTCATATCACACTCTTATCACTGTGGGTGTGAAGCTTTCATGTTATTTCTGTGCCTGTGGGTGCTCTATTTTTCTTCCACAGTGTAATGACAACTGATTTAGGTGAACAGGTACATGAGTGTTAGAATACCCTTTATTCGGTTTAGTGCCCCTTGCAGGATCTATGCGCTGTTATTTTTCAAAAACTGCCATCCTCATTTGGTTAAGTAATGCATTTATGAATGAGGGGCACCATGATGGGACAGAAATGTAATGAGTATCAGTACAAAACAATACGTTTCAGATGGCTCGGGTAATTTAAAATATAATGTTTGCATATACATCAGATTGTGTTTGGTATTTTCAATAACAGAATTATCATCATATATGAAAGCATGTCTCGCAAACAGTTTTACTATACAAGTTACTTACTTGTCCATGGGTCTGAGCACTGAGCCATGAGGAACACCTGCTAATATATGGTCAACCCTCTCTACATGATCATATTTCTAAATTATTACCAAAAGTTAATCAGAAGAACTTTGCAGGATATGGGTTTAAGTTGTCAGCCATATACACAAATGTATAAGCACATATTTGCCAATGTGAACACACAGAGCTCAACGCAAAACAGTTACTGAATCCCAATTAACATTTCAGTGTTCGCTTGTACTGCAGTTTTCCTCCTACGACATGGTGTCACATCTGAATGCATGTTTTATTCATATGCAGGGAACAGAATTAGTCTGATAAAAAACTTACTCTTTCTTGCTACCAGTTATGACTCATATTAGAATGATGACAGACCTCAGGAAACATCATAAAGTTTTTTTTTTTAAGAAAATGTTTAAACACCCACTTTCAAGTTATTTGTGTTCAGTGGTCGCTTGTATTAAACTCAGTACTTCCTTTGCATGCAAAATAATTTTTTCAGTCCAAACTAAACAACAGAGAAAAACAATAATGTGGAGTAGCAGGTTACCTCCTGACATCTCACAGGTGCCCAGTACATGGGCAGGAGTCATGCATGTAGGGCAAAGTTATTGCTCCTCTTGTTGATTCCTGGGCAGGCAATATAGCTGTGACTTCATCCATACATTTAACCGATGCCACATGTAATCATATAGAACACGTTCAGTCCACGTGCAAATTACTAAACTCTTATGCAGATTTGAAAATGAATAAATACAGCAGCCATATCCCATATAAAGTGTTATGGAGCTGTATTGCCTCACTGGGTCAAATGCTTGCCTTGCTCTGCCAGGATTGTTGACTTGAATCCTACCCACAGCATTGTGTGCATGTTTGTATGTTCATGCATGACGTCCTCCAGGTACTCCCATCTCAGCCAACAATTCAAAGGCATACAGTTCATATGACTTGGGAACTGTAAATTGCCCTCTAGTTTGTGCGTGCGTCGTGTTGCCCAGAACAGGCTCAAGGTTATAAGAGGTTGGAAAATTAATAAACAATATAATATCTTATGAAATGTAAAGGCGTAAAAACATATTCCTCTTGCATATAAATTTTCTGTCAACAAGCATAACTTGACAAAATGCTCAATACAAAAAAAAAAATAATTCACATTAGACATCACTGTCAAATTCAATAATTTGCAAAGGCTTAAAAAAATTTGATGTTATATTACCAATTCTTAATGACGTTTTGAAATCGTGTAGCATTTGGAATACAGGAAGCCTGGTGCAGCACCATGTTGAAGTCAGTTCACATACTCGGTTGAGTCAGTGTGTGTGTAGTTTAGGGCTCCTACATGAGCAGCACGGTTTCAGCATTATCAATACATGAAGTTCCAAGAAGGATGTTCTGTCCTACCTGCAATATTAAATCTCATATGCTACAGGTTTCTTCAATGTGCTGATAAAACAATTTACAGCAATCCATAATTTTTAGATTCATTACATGCACATCATATATAGTCAAAATGTCCAATGGGAACAAAGTATTCATAACTTATAGCAAAAAGAGGAAAGTAAAATGCAATTACAGAGAAAAGTAAATGACCTATTTGATGTTGATATGATTTGATTTAATCAGACTATTTTCTCTGATTGTATGCAATGTTGTCCTAAAATAAAGGTGAGATTAAAAGAAGTGGCATTGTGAAATAAGATTTCAAAGACAGTGCTTCACAATGAAAGCATTGTTCCTGATTATTATCATACACTTACCTTCCCTGAGTAGGCATTTACTCCAACAGAACATGATGTTTTAGTGATCATTTTCTGTTATTCTTAGCTGAATTGGTTACTGACTCACTAAGTGACAAGATGTGACCAGGTTCACTCAAAATCCTACCATTAGTAAATTATTCATTAAACACATTATGAGGTTGAGCTCTGGATCAAACAATGTTTTCACGTTTCTTATGCTAGAAGAACTAATAGCATTGTGATGCTGTTGGAATGATGTTATTGTGTCTGGGTGAGTACAGAGTACAGATGGAGCTGCTTCTGTAAGCAAACGGAGCAGCAGCCAACACAGGCGACGGAGCACAGACATTGTTAAGAATAGATATTCAAAATCTGAAATCACATTTTAGACAAACAGGTGCAGTGGCTCTAAATTTGCAATGAATCGTCCTGCATTTTGATATGTTAGTACGTATAGGCTCCAGGGCACTTGCAACCCTGCTAAGGATAAATGCTTAGATAATGGATGGATGAATGTTAGTCGAAAGCAGAACAGGAATAAAACCCCAGTGAGCCCCTGGGTGGTCCAGATGGGGACACCCCTCCTTAATGATATTGAACTACCATTGTAATTATTAGAATTACAATGATTTGATTTACTTATTCACATGGGTCCCTGTGTGTGCACCCAAGTCTTCCTGAAGGCAGATCTGGCCTTGATAAAATGTATTGTTGATTGCCTTTTATTTCCATACCACACGGACTATTGTCCTCTTCCTGGATAATGTATTTAACGGTTTGTGTTACGATCGAGTGAAAGGCTTTTTAAAGCAGTTCCTCAGCCTCTGCCTTTTGTGAACTGCCACAAGCCAATCGGTCCAATTTATCGCTTAATTATGTAGTCTTCAGTTTGGCCACTCAGCACGTCAAATTGCAATGATTCGATGAACAAATAAAAGGCTTTCACCATTATTTCACATGACTAAAATGCGAAACCAGGAATAATTCTTTGTAAATCTTAGCTTTAAAAGTATAACAGTTATCATTTCTTGAAGTTGTGGGGAATTAATTTCATTGTTTCAGATGTTGGTCATACTTGACCATACTTGATAGACTTATTTTGTAAATAAAACACCCTTGCATATAAGAATATTAATAGAGCAAAACCATTTTCTGACTTTCATGTGGTTATTATTATTGTTATGACATCTGTTGTTCATCCTTGGGGAGCAGATAGATGATGGTAATTGCATGTGTTCCCTTGCAGATCCAATTCGGATCTTATTCTGCCTGTTTAAATTGTACCGATTATGCTGGAGTGGACTGTTATTTTAATAAACCCTCCATACTTCAGATTTGTGTGACTACTATATACAGACTTTTCTAAATTAGATGTTTCCCATTATCAAAAATGCAGCATCAAACCCACAATGATGATTTTGCAGAGCACCTAGTCTCTGCGTTGTTTTGTCTATTGCAGCTGGCAACTAATTTTTTTAATTAAAAAATGCAAGAGTGTCATTAGAAGTGAGAACATCAGGCTGCACGATAATACCACAATGGGAGGCATAGCATGACAGCTGTAGGCACCGCGCCCGACTGGTCACCTTCAGGCGGCAGCTGCAGGGTTTACGAGGTCAGCTTCTGGCATTTCAAACCACCGCTTGCTCGAGGTGGCCGTCGAAAGGCGCCAGTCGCAGCTTTTGTGGCGTTGCTCACCGATTACCGCCTACAATGTCTTATGACAGCGAGAATTGTGTTTTGAATATTAGTTTTCTATTGTACGGCCAGCCTTTGTACAGCACGGACTCCGGTTCCGCAGTACAATCAATGGACATGTGCTGACTGTCTAGCTGATTTCACAGAGTCTCTGCTACCAGGCACTTACAAGACACATTAATTTCCTTCATTGTCTATGCATGAAATTCACGGTTCTAATATAGCACAGCCATAAAGAAGCCAGCCTTCTCTGCAGATAGATGCGGCTCTTTAATACCATCCACATTGTTATGAGATGTATCTAAGTAATTTTAGGTTTGTGACTGCAGGATCTGGAAACATAGAGGTACACCCAATGTAAAACACATGAATATTTAATCATACAGAAGCAAGCAAACATTATCATGATGTTGTACTTTGCACAAACCTTTTCAGTTTTAGTGCTGCATTTAGCTACTGAAAAAATGTGACGCTTGCACTCAAAAGACTGCGATTCAGATCAGAAAACTCAGGAGTATGCATGCTCGGGATTTCTGCTACCGTTTCCAAGGGCAGCCGGTACCAGACCATGCCATGAATCAACGAATGCGAGAGAAAGTGTTAGAGACGGGCACTTTTTTGGCAAGGAATATAATTCACAATGAGCCCAGCGAGGCCATTATTAAGGAAGTTTGCTTCTGCTGTCTTATTTACTGCGAGGCAAAAGGAAGATAACTGCTGACCTCCTGGCCGGCGCTACCGAGACAACCTGTTCTGCAGGAAGACGGATCGCTCGGTTGACTGAGGGTTTGATGCGCTCCCCTGGGAAGGTCGCTGCGGAGTGGGAGGCTGCGCCTCTGCTGAGTTTTGTGGATTTCATTTAAAAAGAGCCCCTGCTTCGCACACTTCGTGGTCAGCGTCCCGTGCAGCGCGGCGGAAGAAGATTGACTATTTTGTTGCTGTTGACATGCTTCTTGCTACTGCTGTTACCCTTTAGCGTTCTTGCTGAGCGTCGCACAGTGTTTAAACCGAAATTTCCACGCTGCTTTTTTTGTGACTAAAACGTGCTGCATATGGCGACACAAAACTGTTATGAAAACAAGTTCTTATTTAATTCGATACAGCAGGTTTTATGCTAGGAGTTCAAACAATGTAAACTATCAATAAATAATAGCTCTGAGGCAGCCAAGTCCCTCTCATATTTTGAATATGTAGCAGCTATTGTTTTTAGTTTGCTAAACGTTTCCTCAGCATGTGCGTGTGTGATTAATGTTCCAGTTTAAATCAAAATTCTCCATTCTCATCAGCATCACGGGGGAAAAGAGGTTGTCTCGCACAGATTAATAACCGTGCCCACCAGCGCTCTGTAAGGAGCGTCACAGGCGAATGAATGATGGTCTATCTGGACACAAAATGAACTTCCCACAGCCACGCTATGACTCACGCCTTTCCTCCGTGCATTCTGAAGCGCGTGGGTTCCACCACGCAGTGGTCGACCCTCTCAGCTACTCGAAAATGATATTACCCTGGGCTTTTAGGAATTCCATCATGGCCGTGTTCAGTGTTAATGTTCCATTAAGAAGAATGAGGTGACTCACGTGTTAAATGACCCTTTGACCTTGCTGGCAGGCTAGCAGGCCCGTGTTCCGACATGTGCATTTTTTGTGCCATTAGCGTCATGTCTCAGTGTCTGGGGTGCAGCGGCATACCCAACCCCGATGGCCTTGTGTTTACGGCCCAGGATGTCAACACGGAAAACCATCGAGGTTGGAGGGAACCTTTGCCATTTTGCCCTTAACGTTACCAAAGGTAATGAGGAGTGTGTGGCTGACAGCTTCCATCAGCAAGCAAGAGGAAGTAAAGTTACACTCAGGGCAAAGAAATGCAGTAACACAGCTTCAGAAATCAGATCACGGTAAAAGAATCTGTATTCACATATTGACAAAGTATAAAATGTGTGTGTGGGGGGGTGACATCGGAATAAAAGCAGCAGCAGCAGCTATTCTGATGGCAGTAATGCTTGTAACAGAATCAGATGTTAAACTTCAGAATAAAATAAAGCAAGAAAAATACACATAATTTTTAAACCAGGGAGTGTCTATACAGTCAATGTAGTTAGACCACACATAAGAGAAGATATTACTAATAACAGCAGTTGTCTGGGCTATGAGTATCTTTTCCTTTTAATTAAATGTTATTTAATGTTTGTTCTAACTCTTCACAGGCCATTTGTAGACTGAAAGGATGTCTATTCCCAAGCATTTGTTTTTTTTTTTTTGTTAAAGTTCTCATTTCTTTTGTTGACGTAAGATGACAAAATTACCCATTCTCTCACTCTCTCTCTTAGTGCAAATTCAACAAACAATTGTTCACTTCTCAGTATTTTTTAAACAGCTGCTTCAGTGTTTTCCTTTCCAGAGCACTAAGCTTTTTCTTGATGTATGGCTGAGAGTTCCTCTGTATCAGCACTGACTGTAACTGATGCCAAACAGGAAATTAGCTGTGCAGTTTGGCAATAGGCAATATTATAATATTAATACTGTATCGAAGCATTGACTTGATTGACTTGAAAATATCTCAAACAATAGACTGAAGTTTGAAAACAAATGGAATTATAGTGTTTTATTTTACGTAAACAAATCTGATATACGTCTTAATTAGACATAAAGGCAAAACGAGAATGTGTGCATAAAGGACCATTGACTGCTTTGTGCTAAGAGAATATCCTGTTGTGTAATGTGTTCTCACAAAAATAGGGTGCTGTGAATTTATTTAGCCAAAGGTTTACATCACAGTAACTGATTGTAGTGTTCTGAAGTCATTAGATTTATTTATTCATTTATATGTATTTGTCTTCATGTCTGTCTTAATGTTAGGCTATGGCAATGGCTGAGTGTGTGCGAGTGTGTACATCTGGCTATTTATTTATTTCATCTGACAAAGACAGTCCTGGTTGGTCAGGCTGAAACACCACAAGATGTAAGGTGGTAAAGATAGGAAAAGACAGGAAGTCCTACCTGATACATCTCACAAGTGCATGCAGCTGACCAAGTAATGCAGCTGACTTGTTCTAGGGTTAGGTAGACTGGCTGTGACCAGAGAACATATGGACCGCTGTGGCTTTGTCACTGGCTTCCTCATGTGGTCCTTCATCTGGTTTGGTCTTGCTGGATCTAAACCAGGACTACATGATGGGAGTGACTCAATCAGAAGTAGTAAAGCTATCTTTCCTAATCTGGAACATGACTGCTGGAGCTGCAAATGATGCCATCATTTTTAGTTAGATCTGCATATTAATTTAGCTTTGCACTGGATCCGGGCATCTGCCAAATTAATTATTTACATGGCAAAACACAAAAGCATAAACTGAATGTCAGCCACAACCACAAGTATAATCTTCATCTTCTCTAAAGAGGAATTTGTGAAACAAGATAACTTAAACCTACACACTGGAATAGTTAATTTCTGAAGGTGGCTGGAAGCAGCGTTTTTATACCTATTTAGCTGGATAATTAAGGAGATGACAGTGTGGTGTGCCTTAAATGCATTGATTTATAACCTAAAGGTTCAAGCCCCAACAGTTTTTGACAAGATGCAAAAACCTGAATTTGTGGAGCAGAGTGTTTGCATGTATAAACTGTAAAAGCCACTTCTGTCAAATGCATTGTAATTAGTATTAAAATATGTTAACAAAGCAGGATAGCAAATCATTAATGGAAATTCACCAGGATTGGCTTGATATAAAAGATAATTTGAGCCGAACTCAAATTAATCTGTTCAGGCATAACTATCTGCTTTCTGACTTCCCAACATGAGTTCATCTTCAAGATCTTGACAAGGTACAGTCGCCTAAAATGTTCAGTGGACACTGACATGTTTACACTGACATTTTGTTTATGTTGTTTATAGGACAAAAGTGGCCAAATAACACCCAGCAAGCTGTTAAGGAATTCGGCAAGGAGATCATCTGTTGTTCTGGACAGAGCTGGCAGTCATGACAGTGACCTGCAAACACAGAGAGGAGGCCTAGAATGACAGAACGAACCACAGAAGTTGACGTGCGAAAACCAGGCAACGGAGGGAGAGACACGTCAAAATGAGACAAAACGGCCTTAAAGAAAGGAAAGACGAACATTGCAGAACAGTACGTCTAACTTCTCTTTATGGACGCTGTTTGTGAACTGCTCTGATGTCCTTATGCAGTTTGTAACTCTGTCTTTCTGTCTCCCTGGAGTCTAACTTACATCTGGACTCCTGAGCAGAGAATCTTTTCACAGAGGTGGCAGCAAAATGACAGATTAATCAGACCAGAAACAGGGGTTTTCTGAGCAAGCCGGTTATTTCATTCACATTCAGCCTGGAAAAGGATAAGATGCTAACCTAAGGCTGGTCAACTTGTGGTTGCTGTGTCCCCCTCTCCTTTTTACCATTAAAACTGTTACCACTAATACTTATACTACTATCACCACCACCACCACCACCACTATTACTACTACCACCACCACCACCACCACTATTACTACTACCACCACCATCACCACCCTTACCACTAATACTACCACCACCCCCACCGCTATTACTACCACCACCACCATCACCACCCTTACCACTAATACTACCACCACTATTACTACTACCACCACCACTACCACCCTTATCTCTAATACTACCACCGCCCCCACCGCTATTACTACTACCACCACCACCACCACCCTTACCACTATTACTACGACCACCACCACCACCCCCACCACTATTACTACAACCACCACCAACCCCACCCATACAAATAAAAAAACCAACCCCCCCCCACGTAAGACAAAAACAACAGGAAAACATTCAGTGCCGAATTCGATTGTTTGAGGCGAGGTAACCAAAGGCTCATGCGTGAGGTTGGGATGCACTGCATGAAGAGGGAAGGGGACGGTGTTTTCGGCGCTGACCTGCAGGGTGCTAATGTGGATGGGCGTGCCGCCCATGCCGTTGAGCGTGTTGGTTTTGGCAGGCGCCTTGCCCTCCGCCTTCTCCCTGCTGACTATGCGTGCCTTCTCGGCCTCCACCAGCTTGGGGTTGTTGAGCATGACCTGCACAACGGCGTACTCCACCAGGGAGGCGAAACCGAAGAGCAGGCAGGCGATGAGCCAGATGTCAATGGCCTTCACGTACGACACTTTGGGCAGCTCGGAGGAGAGCGAGGCGCACTCCGACGACAGCGAGAGCACTGACAGGATCCCTGATGAGAAGGATGTTGGCTTATCAGAAACATCTCACTGAACGCAACCTATCTGCAGACATGCATTACACTTTGTTGATTATCGATGTTAAATTTCCCAGTTAACACAGACCAATCAACTTTTACTAAATCTAGGTGTAATCAGGTTTTTTTTCCTCTTTAAATCAGGCTTTATAATAACCATGGGCAAATACAGCACTCATTGCACTGTTTGCTTATTTATATTTCTACACACAGATATTAATGTGATGCAAGGGGATGTAAATGACACTCGTGTTTTATCTCTAAAACAGGAGGCTCAGCCCATTCATAGGGACAGACCCACAAACAGAAGCTGATAGGGAAAAAATGCACCATGCTCCAAATCGAAATTCTCCACTAACAACAATCACATTTGTATGAGTAATGTGAATAATTATTTATGATTATAGACTGGACTGTTTCCCCCCCCACAATCCTATCCTAATTCACCGGTTTTCAAAAATGTGTTTAGTAAAGCACCATTTCTGCACACCAGGAGGTCAATGGACTGACCTAGGGATCTTTCTTAAAGAACACCACACGATCCACATGACGACGTTTAAAAAAAATACTGACCATCTGCAAAGTATCTAATTCTGTTCACAAAAGTATTTTTTAATTTGATTAAATATTATGTATTTTTAGCACAGAGCAAAAGGTGGATGCAGATACAGGTGGCCCAAAGACAAAAGAGAGTAGAGAACCGCTAGTCTAAACAACAGCTGTAATTAACAAAAAATTCTTTTCCACAGCAAGTGAGGATGTTTATTCAACGTGGCTCTGACAGAAGGAGATCTGCTGGACAGGACCCTAATCCCTAATTTCCCCAGGGCTTCCTGACAGGACATTGTGGATCAAAGCAGAAGGTGTCAAGACACTCGCACACATGCCAAGACCAACCGCGTGTCACACCAGACTGACCTGAGAAGAGGGTGTGCCCCTGTGACCTCAGGGAAGAGGGACGGGATTTGGGCGAGAGCAACGAGGTGGAAACACTACACCGTGTGGGTGGGGGGCAGTGAAGACGATGATGGAATGGGTGATGGGAGTGACGGGGTGGGTTGCTTGATGGCCGCGGCGAACGGCGAGGTCTGTGGATGGAATCAAGCCGGTGGGTATACCGAGGGGAACTCTGGCTGCGCTGGCGTCCGGGTTGATCCAAAAGGACAGCCATGACAGAACCACAATGAGAAGTGTGGGTGCGTAGACACCCATCATGTAAAACCCCACCTGCCGCCTCAAGGTAAAGATCACCTCAACACAGGTGTAATAACCTGGGAACATACAAATGCCTCGTTAGACATATCGTTCTGTCACGGTCCAGCAGAAACACACAACAAGCAAATTCAGAATTAAATAGGTAACTGATTACATTTTATTTCCTTGCAAACCCTGAAATGTAAAACGTGAGGAATTTGGAACTGCGGTCAATTACCCTGATTCATTTCTCTTCGTTTCCACCAAACTTTGTTTTGAGCTTTGCTGAGGACCATGAAGAGTCGATTTTTTGTACACTTTACGATAAACCGAGAAGCTGTTTGTATTTTAAAAAAGGCTTATTTGTGAATTACTTAATGGAAATCACAGCCTGGGGCAAATTAAATTTTGCTGCCTACAATATAATCCATAGTCCTTAATTGGCTTTATGAATAACCATGGTATCTTACATCCCAAACTGCCGTTTTCTTTTTTTTTTCCTGGCCTGTTATCGGCCTGGATTAACGTTTAACTCTGCCTTTTGTTCCTCTGATTTATCCAGTTTCTACAGCTACCCACTTCCTCCCAATCACAACACGGAACACGAAACGGTGTTTAACAACGTCAAGGCTTTCTGGGTGTTCTCTTTGAGACTCGGCATAACAGACGCCGCACTACCAATCGATCCATCAGCGGAGAACAAAGACAACTTGTGCCTCGCAAACTTTGCCTACACTTTGAAGGCATGCAGATGTACTCCGGCTTTGCATTTTGTCAACTGTAGCATGCTGTGGCCTGCAAAAGAATGTGTTCAGCTAAGTTCCTGGGTTCTCCTATCAGTTTTTAGTTTGACATGGATTTGTCCTTACAATTATTAAGCTAGAAACAGCAACGACTATGTAATTACGCTATGATTCAGTAAGTATTATTAAAATGCCATTTTGGAAGGTGAACATGTGAAAATACAAAGGCAAAACAGTAGACATTATGTAAATATTCTAAATGATAGTATTTACTTATACACACAAAGCATGTATAAGTGGCACCTGTGCGTTTGCTGCTTCCCCCAGTTTAAGACAAGTTCAAGGAAACACCACAGAACATCCTGGCGTTTGTCACTTTTTTCTCTTCAGCATGCCACAAAACACAAAAGGAGGCAAAACAAAAACAAACAAAAAACATCAACACAAAACAGACGACACAAAAACGACACAGCCTGCAACGTAAAGTAATTTTTTTTTTTGCAAGCGTTTTACGGCGCTTGAGCTAAATCGTGTGTCATCAATGGGAATTATTTGAGCGGAAAACGAGCAATTGGAGCCTGGATCTCTCGCTCTCAACAACAAAATGAGCACCGACAGACCGCCAACCTGTAAGAGCCCAAGGGCATGACTTGTGTTGTAACTTGTTAGAATTTTACAGGACACTGTCTTCCTTCGGCTGCACACGCTTTCCTCTGTATTAACCGACTAAAACGTACAGCTTCCGCCAGGCTGCCAAATGAGCGAAGTTGACCGAAGCTGACCTCCGAAGGATGAAATGACTTTTTACGCATTCATTTTGTGCCAATTGAGCATTTTTTTCCCCCAAAGAGAATTATTCATGTGTGGAAGGCAAGAAGCACCCAAACCATATTGCAACTCCAGACTAAATGAGCTTTTCACAATTTCGGCATGAAACTAATTATGGGGCAGCCGTGACGCACATTCTGTTGCGGAAAAAGCTCAGAGTTCCAGACTTAGCTGTGTGGCTTAACGTCTCATCTAAGCGAAAACACACCACAGAAGACATGGTGTTTTTGAAGCACACGTCATAAAATGTAATTACTCTTCTAATACAAGTTCTCAACTACAACAACAAAATGGTAAAACATTAAGTCTGCGAAACGTAACACTTAGACAGCAACAGTAGCTACAACGAAAAAACACGCAACCTACCAGTCCCTTTGTAGTATTTGGTACAATTTCCATATTCAATATCTTCTTGTTTAATGTCAAACTGTGGAAGAGCAATCTCATCCATTTGCACAGGGTCTCCCGACTGCCAACTGAACTTTAGGTCATCTGTTGTGTAACCAACTGGAACATGTGCACACACATACATACATACACACACACATACACACAGAAACCTAAATGTTTTTCATGCGTATTTTTTGTTGATGAGTTCGTCATCCCTGGATGGGGACACACACAGCATTTTCAATATGCTAAATTTAAGTGGGTATAAACATTCTCTCCTACGATACAACTTCCAGCACATTAGCTGATGGAACAGCCGACATGTTCATATATGCAAACATAAGGCAACGTAAAACAACAACGTTTGACAAGGGTATATGAATTCTACACTGGTTGAGAATCGTTGTGGTTTTTTATGTTACGTTGAGATTAAGTGTTATGCGAATATTACGTTAATTATCGACATACAACTCTCGAGCTGCATCTTGCATCTCTGGGTATCCATTGGAAACAGAGTCAGGTCCAGAGGACAGGACAGGGTGACTGACAGCCTGGACATGGTTACAAAGAGAAGGAAACACCAAAGACAAGAAAGAAGGGAAAAAAATACTCTTGTCTGTGACATGCTGCTTTTGTAACTGTTTGAACTCACCAATAAACAGATCAAATTTTGCTACACATGAAATACGAGCTTGTATCAAGAATCCAACTGGGTCACTATTTTGATGCTATCTAAGCCAAAGCCTGTATCTACTGACCAAGACAGCGGTGTGTGTATATATTACATAATATGAACATTAACTAAAATATATTAAGATAATCAGTTTACTACTGATGGTATTAATCAATATTCTCTCTGCACTCATGAACCTAATAGCATAAGCTTTGCAGCTACCTTCAGTAATAAAGTTTTATTAATTCTACCTTAGACACCCAGGGAAACGTATTCAGAAACACAAGACTCACAACTGACCGGCGGAGAAACAGGCTTACCTCATGCTAATTAACACATCACCATTGCGGAAAATGAACAACAAGATATTTTCCTGCGTGACGTCGTGAAAGTTGGCACTCTTCTCATTGGCGAAAAACAAGTCTGGCTTCCAAAGACACTTAAACATCTTGGGGTCCACCGTGAGGGAATCGGACTTGAACTCAGGTGGAAGCCTCAACCTGGGGTCGTTCCACCGCTGTCTCAAGAAGATGTTGACTCTGTAGTCCTGAATGCAACGGGGGCAAAGAGTACCCATGGTGTGTCTATGCTGTGTGAGCCTAGATCCCTGTCTATCCTCAACCATGGTAACCGGAGGAACAGAACTTCTTAAAACGAAAGTATCTTTCCTGCATTTATAGAAGGGGAAGTACTCCTTTACTCATTCTTACTTAAAAGGCATCCAAGAGGTACTGCTATATTTTATAACACTCAGAGGCAGTCCATGGTGTTGCAACCCTGTTTTCAGAAGTCTGGCTTGAGACATGCTGGTGTTTAATTTATGTTTACAATTAAACCTACATCCCCGTTAGCACTTTCCGGATTTGAACGGCATCCCATGGGAATGCAAATTGCCTTCTTTCTCCTGGGTCTAAAACGTATATATTTCAACAAAAAGGGAATTTCGGTCTGAAGAACAGACTTCATTAAGGCCAATTAGGTGAGTTTTTCGAACTGCTACACTGAATCGTGATCCCTCCTTCTCACACATATTTTGGTTAAGTGGCTGTTGAGATTGCAGACCAGGTTTTTTCGGAAATAGAAAGCCACGGTGCTTTGAGGTAGGCCCTTGTTGTGAAAGTCGAGGATGGGGGGGGGGGGATGTCAAATGATCCAGGAGCATTCCCAGCCGTTTTCCAGGCCCTCAGAGTCGCACTGCTACTCAAACACAGAGCTCAGGCGTGAGAAAAACAGGAGCTGGAACTAGCTTAGCTCTGAGCACACTTGCTACAGCTGTGTATCTACTGAATATGTAGGTCAGAAGCACACATATCTTTTGTGTTTAAGACATGGTGTATTAAAAACTTTTAAAACAAAGTTATTAATATGACAATAAGTTGGATTTATCAGTCAGGTAGCCACCAAATGAAGGGAAACATTAATGCCTCTTAAACGGTACAGAGATGCCTTTGGGTGACACACACAATTACACCGGCTGCTCAAGCAGAAGCATTTTGATGTCAATCTTATATCTGTTGACATTTTGATTATAAAATACTGGGACACAAATTGCAATCTGTCAGACACTATTTAAATAAGAGCTGTGTAAGACTTGCACACCCATAAATTCCTCCACTTTTATACCACAGTTGCTAAATCTTGCTGATTGCTGCTTTTAGATTGGTGGAGCTGATGTTATGCTTTTCAGCATCTTAGTAAATCATTAAAGCATTGTTTTTTCATTAGTCAAATAAAATCTTGTCAAATATCATATAACACTGCAGTTTTTCTTTCCACTAAACAGATAGTCTGTCTCATAAGCAAATATGATAAACAAACAAAATGCAATCAAATGCATTTTGTACAAAAGTGACTTGTTATTTTCTACCACAAACAATGGAAACATAGAGCTCCTCGTTCATTCACTGAGAGTTGCAGGTGAAGTTGAAGTCAAAATCAATCATTTGTAAGTCGTCATCACTGTATAGTACTGGCCATACCATAGTTGTTTCTTGAATTGACCCAAAGCTGTTTATGAAGATGTTCACTTTATCCTCCACTGGAATGCCTGAAAAGTAAACACGACAACATGTGACCGAAAGTGGGGAATTCAGCACAGGCAGCCTGCAAGCACACGCTCTGCAGGTAAATCGTGAGGAAGCGGAGACGGCGTGGGTGGTGCTGTCTCCAAAGAGAACATCAGGTGACCCCATTCACTGCCTCACCCCCCCCTGATGATTCTCTACACCTGTCCTGAGCAGTTTATACATCATATTTTTGTTTAAAAGCTTCTGTTTTGGCTCTGCAATGATGACCAACACTGCACCCAGCTATAAAGATTCTGTTAGCTCTTCTCATTTCTCTCCATGAGCAGAAAGCATCGTGGCATCCATTCCCACAGAATTCTCCCTCTCAAACACTTGTCAATTTACTTGGTGAACCTGTTTAAAAAAGAACCTCCGCGGACCTCTACCGTACCTCCCCCCTGTGGTTCTCCTCTGAGAAACAGAAAAATGCAACATGGTAAAATGCTGACAAAGTTGCAATTTACTACACATACAGGTTTTTTTCTCTCGTTTGGAATAATGAGGCCAAAAGCCAGCTGTGCCACAGAGGAGAACACACAAACCCTAATGCCTGAAGAATGACAGCTTCTTCCAATTAGTCACAGCTGGCTCCTGTTCGTCTAACGACCGACTAACATCCACAGAGACCAGCTGTTGCAGTGATGGGAGAACCTGCCAGGGTGGCAGAAGTCTTATACTCTGCGCCTGCCCACTGCGTGTGGTTTGGTTCCTTAACAAATCCTCTTTGTTTCGACGGCTTCCATCATGCCTGACAGATAAGTTGCTGGCCACAAAGCCGGCTTTTTTGTGGTCTGCCGCTAAGAATCATCACACCAGGAAAGATAAATAAGGAGCGTAAACAGGTCAGCACTGCTGACTTTACACAGCCTCTGCTGTGCCATGTGGAAACACAGGCTGGCATTTCTCAGTTTTTAGTAATGTTAAAAGAAATGCTGCCGTTACTTATGCTAAATCACTTACAGTTCATTAAGGCCACTGAATATGTTTGATTATGAATGACCTAAAGTCTATGGCTGCATCACCATGATAAATGATATTTGCAACTTTCATTTCGAACCAGAAAAGACTGCTTTCCCGCCACACAAATTTCTGAACGAAGGAATAATTTTTCCTCAGAACGTAATATATTCTCCTGTCTGACAAGAAAACTTTGAGCTTTTGCCATAAAACATGATAAAATTCCCCCTACTTCCATGAAATTTGAAATTGATGTTTGTAGCGGTTTGCCTTGAAACCCTTCATATATATTCATAATGTATATAATAGACAAGACCGTCATTACACTAAATGGATGTAGCCTGCATGCGGTCACAAAAACAACAAAAATAAACCGATTGCAGGACAAAACCAACCTTTGAAGTTCGGTCGAATCCTTGGATCATAGGTGACTAGCAACCTGTTTAAGATGTTGCTGGTTGTGTTTGCAGGAACTCGTGCAAGGTCCTCTGACGACAACTGCCTGTAGGAATGGAGGTATACAACACCATTGCTCAGCATAATGAATTCCCGCAGGTCTTATTAAATCGCTAATAAATTGAAGTGCAGCTGCTTATTGTAAAAAAAAAAAAATGAAAAAGATTATATGCCTGAAATTATACATTTATATCACCATGGTCAAGCATGAAAAAACACTGGAAGAAATGTTAATTGGCTCCATTGGATCCACAAAACAGAAGGTGACTTTTAACACTAATTAAAAATAGCTGAAACTTAGAGAATGCTGTTAAAAGCAGAATTTGTAAACCCAAAAAAAAGATGGGGGGCAGTTTTTACTTCCTCAAAAAGCTTTTCTGGAAAATAGGGAGACTCACTTTGCATATTATGTAAACCCTAAAAAAACTCCGAACATAGTTAAAGGACTTTTTAGAGATTTCAATTACACCGAGCATGCTTCAAGTTTCCGTGATCAAAGTGGCTGCTCCTCGTTTCCCAGTGTATCTGTTAGCCACTAACTTTTTCAGCTGAGCCGTGTCACAGGCCCCAAACCAGCCATTAATGCTTTAACTGGGTTCAGTATTAACCACTGATATATTCACAGAAACCGAGAGCTGTTAAAAATAACTGTAAAAGTCTGATAAAACTAGACATCTAAGCAAGAATATTTCTGCCTTGCACTTCAAACTCTGCATTAAAAATAAAGCAAAGCAGTGACTCATAAGTACGAATGAGTCATAAAGCATCGTTTATGTGGGTACAACTCCACCTTTACATGGGTCTGGCAACACTATGTGGCTGTGACTCCACCTTTACGTGGGCATGAGTCCACCTTTGGGCAGGTCTGGCTACACCTTTATGCAGAAGTGACTCCATCTTTACATGGATGTGACTCCACCTTTAGGCAGGTCTGGTTACACCTTTACGTGGGCGTGACTCCACTTTTCCACAGGCGTGACTCCACCTTTACACAGTGTCATGACACTCACGAAGGACAGTAGACCTGTTTCCCCTTCTTCTTCCCTTTCTTAGCAGACTTTTCTTTCGTTGATCCTTCCATCACCAACACCGTGATGATGATGACCAGGACAAACAGTTTCATCACACTCATCTTCAAATGCATATACCTGTCACAGAACATTGTTGCAGTTCGTTTCACTCACAATGCACCAGAACACGGCCATTGTTATTACAGTCAACAAGAACATGTCTCTTTTTTTTAGTCCTGATTAATTTAAACTATGTGAAATTATATAGTATTTTGTTATATTAAATTTCACTGGAAGTTTTCAAGTAAATAATAATGAATATGGATGCTGTGTCACAATATTACATGCAGAAAAAATTGGAATAAAAACAATTGGTTATTCAGCTGAAGGAGTGATAAAGTTTGTCATTACATCAGGAATTCACTTCACTGGGACATCAGAATATATGTAATAATTTCCTCCAAAATCCAAGGAACCCTACATAGGGTAAGTGGTATGGAAAATGAATGGATGGACAGATGGATGGCTGGATGAACATGTATTCTTCAGAAACCCAGCTGAATCATTCCACTGACAGATTGATGAAACATAAACTCTGGCTTTTATTGTCCCATATACCTCATATAAACAGTTGCCCTTGTCCAAGTTTTAAAACAGACAGGCCATGCCCCTAATACTTCTGAAATGATAGGCAGTGGCCTGCCACAAAAAAACATCATCCAAGCAACAGTATCACACCTCCAAACACCCAGCACTGCATCCCAGTACAGCTATAAAAAGCAGCATCAGCAGCCTTCAGCAAACTGCAACAGTCAAGGACGCGTGCAATTTTTGGCAGGAGACTCAACAAGCAATGTCTCAAGAATCCACTCGAGTGTCACAACGAACTCTCAAAGGCCATGAGTAGCCAGGCAAAGACAAGGCATCTTCTTCATAGAGCGCAGATGTGGGCTGCTAAATTAACAGGAAAGCGCCTTTGGAGGGATAAACAGGGAACCGATCCACAGCAGATTACCACCTGGTAATGAGTAAGCAACAGTCACAGATTTCTAAGCAAAGGGTCGGTTTAAGATGGTGTGCGGTTCAGCAGCGCTTCTTTTCAAAAGTGAATGAGTTTTGCTAGTTATGTAACGTTGCAATGCACAGTTCCACATGCTAAGGGTATGTGCTGCTTCCACAACAAGGTGGAGCTACAAAGTGAAAAAACTACGGTCAAATGAAGCAATAAACACATACAATAAGGTTTAAATTTCGGTGGTCATTATAGGCAACACTTGATAGTAAGTAAACACACACACACACACACACACATATATGTATATATATATATATATATAATATTAATTACTATGGGCAAGCTGAAATCATTTTTTAAATATGGACAACTGTTACATTATCATCATTGTCAGTTCTTTACTACAATTTTCCTTTTATTTCAGCCATATACTGTAGCCGAATTATGTGTATACCGTAATTTATAAAATATATTGATTAAAACAGCATATGATTTGTTTGTTTAACACGGATAAATCTGTTAGACTGTTTGTTACTGTAACGTAATGCAATATTAAACGTAAATTAACGTTCCCGCAATTTTATTTCTATGTAATCGATTTTTACACGTCACGTGGGTTTCAATTCCACCATCACCGTTATCTTGAAAAGCGTCTCATTATAACTGTGATCCTGGTGATGCTACGAAAGAATTGAAACGCAAAACGAAGCCGCACTTGTTCTCTGATCTGTTGAATGCTAACTCCCTGCAACTAACATCCCGTAGCCGTCTAATAAACGTATTTAATGTAAAGGAATATGGAGAAAAAACCAACACACATCATAACAATATCCACCATGCTGTATGAGGACCTGGGAGATGCGTGAAATGGAGATGAATACAAAATATAGGCGCTCATCGCGACAGCTACGTGTTACACACATCGTACATTTAAACAAATAATAATAATAATAATAATAATCATTTGTACTCACCATATGGCTGCAGATGTCCGCAAAACCGAATATCCTGCCAACTACAACTTACAGGAAATATTAAATACAGCGGATTGTGCAAATACTAAAACGCATCTGTAAAAAAAAAAAACTCCGATCTTTTCTTTCATTTTACTTCCCTTCCCAACTGTTTATTCTGATATTCCAGTCATATTTGCGCCTACACAGAAATGCGTTTCTATCGTCTCTTATTTCGTGCACACCATTTTATCTGTAAACGTGGTACGCGCATTCCATGTCCTTTTGCCCTACATCTCGGTGCCAAAGATGGAGTCTGTTCGTCCACCTGTCGCCCAACATGCGCAGTGGTTCACGCACACAGGGATGGATCGGGATAACCTCTCGGATCTGATCGGCTGCGCAACGCGCAAGAAATGCATCGTAACTATGCATGTCCAGTGTCTCAGTGGATGCTCCTTTGGGGTGACAGCCCTCGGGATTTAAAAAAAAAAATACGGCTGGCACAGAAATTTATTAAAAACGACATTAACCATGTCTGACATGTCTACTGTTTGACTGGCATAAAATGCATTTGCAGAAATTACCGCAAACATGAATCAGGCATAAATCGTGTTTAATTGACGTGTTGTAATCCCATTAGATCACTTCACAGGTGCGTCTATGAAGTAGAACAAGCAAAGGCTCCTTACGTTACATACAAAGAGAAGGGACCTAAAGAGCATTTCTAAGGTGGGACGCGGGCTTCAGACCTAGGAGAGGTGGGAAGTCTGACCACCGAATACTTTTATCCAAGCAAGTCATACCTTTCGTTTTATGCGTTTTCCCATGTGGTCTGGCTGTCATGTAGTAAACCCAACTGTCTGCGATAAGAACAAGTGGGAGGGGGACAAACCATTGGATTTTAAAAGTTTTCTGTAAGACCCCTGCCACGGTCATTTTGATGGCCTTTTACTTTTTACTTACATTAAAAAAGTGCGTTTGTGCAATAACCGTTTGTCGCAATAGCACATAAATTTTAGTCTTAAACTCCCATCGAACTTTTTACTGTCTTTGGTTATTTACCGTAACGCACCTTTCGCCGTAATCATTCTTTCGTTACAAGATTTTGATTAAACACAGCAGAGGAACGATACTGGCTCAGATAGTGTAGACAAAGCACGGGCTAAGAGGGTTTGCAAGTGGACAAAAAAGGAAAAAAAATAGCTGGAGGCAATAAAAGCAGAATACTAGAGACAACCCCCAGATACCTGGCAGAAGTAAAGGAAAGGGATTGCTGAAAGAGCGAGGTTATGTCAGACTATGCACAGAAGGACGACTATATTACGGAGCTGATCCGTTATGTGGGCACAAAAGAAGGATGTAAAAGGTTCTCGCATTGCCAGAATGAAAAACGAAGAAAATGATATGAGAAGGGTCAATCAGGAAAAGAAAAGGTGCGCAAGTTGGATTGGTAAGAAAAAAGAAAAAAATATCTAAAGAACAAATTATGTGAGTCAGTGAAAGGCAAAGCACAGAGCAAAGAGGGACGACATAAGCGTATGGAACGGCCTTCCATTCATTTTGTGAGCAGCGTGAGTCTTAGTGTTCAACAGACGTTTCATAACATATTGTCCAAAGGTCATCTGATCTCCTTTGTTCGGCGTAGCTCACGGCCGCCGCGATTGTATTGAAAGTTTATCTGTACACATATGGCATGCGCTAAGACATCTTAGAGACCGATCCAGGAATTACATTCCAGGAGCACAAAATAAAATTATGATAAAGTATCTGATTACACGTTGGCTGGAATTTAATGCATTTTTTTAACTACAGGAACAATTCAGGCACGACTTTTTAAACCACGGAATGCCAAGAAACTTATGTATGCTTGCCTTGATCAAACATTACCCCTTTTCTGCCAGTCTGACAGACTGGACTCAACCCAGATGTCTTACCTCTATACAGAATTGGCACGCACATCTAGTCAAGCTAGTGGGCTTAGGGTTTGGGCAGACACACAGACAAAAGAACAACAGCATCTGCTCCTTTGGAGGGAAAGGACTACTTTACATTAAGTACTCTTATAATTCACAATTCATTACTCTGAATATTTCAATGTGGAATTTAAAACATTCAGCACAATATAAACAACTGTAAAAAAACATAAATAAAAAACAAAAAAAACATAAACAGGAAAGCAGCAGAAAACCCTAAGGTGCATATAACTCTAACACACTTTTACGGTTGCGTGCAAAGCCTAAAACCCCTTGTCAGTCAGGCTAAGCTCCAACAGCGCTGGCCTGAAGAAGAGTTTGGAACCATGAGGCAGTTCAGGCTTTGCTTATTGGCTCAAACTGAAGACCACTGCAAATGTAATGAAACCCTGCACCAATGAGCATATGTCTACAAAGCAGCAAGAGAGACACTGTGCAGTCACGAATGGCACACGACAGCCATGCAGAATTAGGTAAGGTCTGCAGACAGCATACACTGCAGAACACATAAAAACCCCGTTTATGAATGATTTTGGTGGCCAGATATTGAATTGTAGCTTCAATAAATGCCAGCAGATGTCTCCAGCCTCAAAGTAGAATATGATTCCATTTGTTAAAAATCAAAGTGCAATCAATATGACAACAGTATTATATAATTTTTATGTTTGTAAGGGTTTCACAATTTTTATGTTACACTAATTTAAAAACTGAAAGTAAACACTTTTTTTCATAATCCATTACAATTTATAATTTCTGTACACACAACATGGGACGTGTTGTTGTTGTTATTATTATTATTACTAGTAGTAGTAGTATTTTTATTTGTTTATTTAATTATTTATTATTGCTGGGGGGGTTAATTATAGGCAAATAATAGAAAAAAGTTAACGGTTACTTACAAATCATACTGTGCAGACTTCAGAAATAATTAGGTTTTGTCAGAATTCCCTTAAAATGATCACCAGAATATAAAATGCATTTTTGCTGACATAAAATATTTGATCTAGTATAAACAATCCCAATATTAATTGCTATAGTCAAAACATAAGTATTATCTTTTCAGACAGTGAAACAGCTTCACTTGTTTATTGCAAAAAAAATATTTTCACGTGCTAACAGCACATTACTTCAATCTATGTGGCTAGGAAAAAGAAATAAATTTATTATTTTTTTTTAATTTCTGGAAGAAAGTGATTTTCATAAGACCACCGTGGAAGCAGCAACAGACAGAAGAGGCCAGGAAGATGAACCAGGAAGCCTCAGCGAGAAACACTTTAAGAAGAAGAGAGAGGAACATGGACGCCCTTTGGGCTGAGGTGTTGACAAGTTCTCCAACCTTGGCTGGAACGTGATACTTTCTCTTAAACAAAAGGGGCGAGCTGAGCTCCACGCGTGGTATCCTTTGAAAGTATCTGTTGCTCAGGTCTACTTACACATATTCATCAATTTAACATATATAGCTGCTGGATTTTAGCCTGTGGCCTCTGTCAATATTTGCTTTTCATTTTTTTTTTTACGCAAAAACGAAGGACTGGTTTTATCGCTCTCTCTCTCTCTTATTTCATTCTATCACAGTTCTGTCACGGAGGCAGTTTGATTTTACCTCAAGTATCTGTTACTACAATCACATCAAAATGATTGTAAACAGCTGACCGAAAAACAGGAAAATGAGCAGATTTACAAAATGTACAAAATATCAAATAATTATAAACGTAATTGAAAACTTACTGTACTAAGAGCCAGAGTGAAGGTTCTACGGAAACACAGCAATCGGGACTTTCAGAAGCTTTGGAAAAATTGTGAAAATAAAAATAAATAATATATGTATATAAAATGTAAAAATTCGGTTACATTTTAGTACCAATCCAGTCGGATTTAAAAACCATATTGTCTTTTTTCATGTCACTGCAAGCTGCAATTAACATTTTAATTTTATTATAACTTGCTTTTAATCACAATTACGAGTTTGTAAGTATTTACATGTCCATCACACGTATGTTTGTAGGAATATGCCTGCTCACAAAGCTGTTCATATGCACTGTTAGCGATTTCGTGGGACTTATTGATGCCTTTTAAGTCAGCTGGACAAAAAGCACGAGCGATATTTAAAAACAAAATTCCACACCCGAGTGCCAGACCTGTCCAAACGTTAATAAAAGGGGGGAGCGCATTACAGTCTGGGGTGATTAAAAATGTTTGCAGCTGGCGCCGATATTAAGGTAAGAGTCTGAACAGTTAACACGTCTCGGGGGAGTTCCTTCAGTAGGAAGTTTTACTTTATGTATAGCACCTGTTGTGTCATTATAGCTGCTAGACTTCATCCGCTCTAAACCCAGAGCCTACGGATTCAGGCAGCACTGTAACTAAATTCGGCGTTATTTAAACGGAATTACGTGGGAATTCTTTTCTTTGAAAGGGGGATACTTCGAAATCTCGACTGCGTAGGGGCTGATCACATCCACGCCACCACGTCCCGCATGCGTTCGTTCAGAACGGTGCACTTTTAACAGCGCTTTTGAATGTGGAGACTACTTTTAAAAGAAAAGAAAACAATCTGTTTTGAAAATCAAAAACTCACAGGATATCTGCTTGTTCTTTTCTCTGTTTTTCTATATAAAAGAATAGTTCTAGTTTTTACTGTAATTAAACAGCGGGGTTCATTTATCGTCTTCCATGTGAGTTTAGCAGATCTGTCTCGGGCCGTGCAAGTTCACATTTAAATGAAATATTTTTTTTACAGTGTGCGCCAACTTTTCATGAAGTTAACAGGTGTTTGCGTCATACCTGTGCTACTTCGATCGCGCATTGGACTCTGGATGCACTCTTTACACGTGCAGCGTGTGCAACATTTTTAGTCCTTAAGAAAGAACTTTTGGATGGGATTATGCGGATACCGCTCTGCGTTGGTTCTGTGCAAATGCGATCAAAACGGGACGAGCGCTTCCACGCAACTCCCGTCGGCACATGGTGAAATAAACCACGAATCGCCAGACCCGAAGTGCACTGGAGTTTCCGTTCGCCACAAATCCAAATGATCCTGTCGTTATTACTCCTTCTTATTTCATCGATCCAGCAGCATGGGTCGGATGCCGAATACAGCCACAGCAACAAGTTTCAACATGCAAGTATAAAGGAACAGAACGGTGAGGCGTTTTTAATTGTTATGAATTTCATCATCAAATAGGTGTTTTGTCCGCATAACTTTGGACTTACAATGACCTCTGCAGTCGACACCCATTGTCTTCAGTCACAGCGTTTGTTTCCCCCAAAAACATCCTTAACAATCAAAAGTTTAAAGGCGTACATTTTCTTTTAAAGAAAAAATATATTATACTGTTGTCCGTGAAACAGAAACGTTGCAGTCCTTTATTCTCCATTGGATATATATAAATATGTAAAACTAAACGAAGACTTACTACAAATTTGTCCCTTGTCCCATGACAAACGATTTCTTTATGACTGTGAAAGGGTTCTTTCATGTGTAGCGGCCCGCTCAGACTTTAATTTTCTTAAACATTTCACGTACAAAAATTATATCTGCGCTAACAAACGTCTACACGAAAATCTCAAATGCAAATTAGTCTGTCGCATATAAAGTGTGGGTTTTGTTACTGAATGATAATAATTTGTCATTATAATGACGACTGTTTAATTATGCGCTGTTGCGTTTTGAAAGTTTTCCAACATAGGATTCTCTGTGCATCACTTTTAAGACTATCGAATTTGTAGAATAAAACACGGTCTACATAGATTCAGCAGGAAACAATATACATACGCATAACTGGGGATTACGTTTGTTTAAGGGTCATACTAGGTCACATTGCGCACCCTTGAATATATGCTAAACTCAAGTTGTTTTTAAGCATATGAAAACAACACTGTTTCACGTCATCACACTGCTTTAGTATTTTATAATTGTGTTATAATTGCATGTCAGTAAATGTACATTTACATTTTACTGAAAGTTTATTACTAAGCATTGTCTGGGATTCTTCCTGAAAATGAGCGTACTTTCAAACTAATCAGTCTAGGCTCAATTTAAAATTTGCCTCAAATTGTACAAAGGAAACGCATTGTTCTCCTACAGCGAATATTTCTCGAGTTATTGTATTTGCTTATGGAATTTGAGCACATAATGCGGACGTGCAGGTTACAAAAGGGATACGCACTTGGCAGACCGCTCGCTCGTTTGGGAGGACAAGCGGTATTCGCTGCCTGCGAACGCGCTGACGCGCGGCAGCTCGAGACTGGAAGTGCTGCTGATCAAAGCCCTTCCCTGTCCGTCTCGGGAGCGCTGCCTCTGAGCGCTGGCTGGGGCGTGTCTCTGACCT
This sequence comes from Chitala chitala, assembly GCA_025773905.1. NCBI lineage: Eukaryota > Metazoa > Chordata > Actinopteri > Osteoglossiformes > Notopteridae > Chitala > Chitala chitala. Next base: position 1,390,748 of record JABJVR010000043.1, on the reverse strand, counting down.
TTCTCCGCAGCGGCTTCTCGCTGAGTGAGGAGCGGACGCCCTCTGACCTTTTGAAGGGGAGGTGTCATTTTCTTTCGTTCTGCGAGGGAGGGGGCAGTGGCCATAGATGTGGAAACATTAGGAGCTCTTTGTTTTAAGATATAGTAGGTTTAAGGTTGACTCGTTTTCCAGAGCAAACGGCAGTGGTCATGTAGTTTGACATGCTCCCAGATTTCAGTGGCATGCATTTTTGCTTTCTGCACAGAGCTTGCAGCCAAATTTAAGTTATAATTATTCACTTATACCCCATGGAAAAATGCAGGACACTTCAGAAATACATTCACAAATGACTTGCCCTAATTTGAAGATTTCATAGGCCAGCTCTGACATTGACAGTAGCGTGTAGAATGTCTCAAGAGTGTCTGTAGCACAGAAAAGGTGAGATATGTTCACCAAAGGTCATGACTACCTGTCACTATAGAAACATGTTAGCATCAGCTGAAATTTTATACCCCCTCACCCGCACACAGACATGTATTACTTTAAACGGTATGTAAAAAGCATATATATCATATAGACTGGTAAGGCAGGCCAATTTTTAAAAATTATTTTTAAATTACTGGATAAAGTGTTATTTAGGAAACCAGCGGATAATATATTTAAACTCTAAAGTGACAAAAATTATATAATAATAAAGGCAAAATATGATAACATTGACCCCTGTTCTGAAGGACATACTCATGCAGCCTTCAAAGACTATTTGCATTTTAACATATCTCAACATAAAGGCCACAGTGGTGTGTGGAATCATGGATGGGGTCAAAGTTAAAGGGTCAGAGTCCATGGCGAGGGTCACCATAGCTGGAAATTTGGTCATCCTTCTGACTATCTCACTTTGGACATTCCACGCCGTAATTTTTCAGTTTCATGAATAACAACAGAAATAACTGCCACCCCAACAAAACCACGGGGTTTGACCCAGCAGCCCATTGTGAAGGTTGTGTCTCCGCTCAGTGAGCAGACCATTTTGCCAAATCTAACGGGCCTTGACATCCTTACATAGACACAAAATCATCACACTCATCAGCAACAGACTGCATATTATTTCATGGGATGAACATGATAATACCTTTCCTGCATTTGAGACCTTAACAGCAATTTTATGGATAATAATTTTACAGAGATTGAATAGGTGAAGGTGACTATAACTTTTTTCTCTTGTGCCACATGAGCCAAGAGCAAAAATTGTCTCTGAAAATTTGGGTGAATTTCAGGAGCATCGTTATGCAAGCAAAACAATGGAAAACTCCTTAATCCACCTCAACACAGAGGAGCTCTCATGCAGTGACACTCTGTAAATCACAAGTGGACAACCATGCCACCCACTGTGTGGGAATGATACACCTGGCTTCACAAACCACCCCCCTGTGAGGGCTGTCACCGCACAGGAAGCACGTATTCGTGCCACTGTGGGGCAACTCTCAAACCCACCATTTCAGGAACATATCAGCGTTGGTCTTTGAAGTGGATTTTACAGTTTGTCACAAAAATGCGTGCCTTTCCGTTTCTGAGCAGGTAGTCACGCACAACTGTAACGAATCGGCTGTCGCTCAAGCCTTCTTAATCGTAAATGTAAGTGTGTGTGTGTGTGTGTGTGTGTGTGAGATGTTCTGAAGAAACAATTAGAAGTCTGTGGATGAGGCTCACACCATGTCAAGGTCCCCGGTCCAGCTGCTGGATACAGCTACATATTAAACACAACTTTGCAAGCGTGCCTTGTGAAATTGTGAATTTTTAATTTTCCAGTTTTCATCTTTCCTTTAATGGATTGGAGTTGCAAAACCTTTGTATAAGTTTTCAGATCCTGTAGACTTCATGCTTCTCATGATGTTGACTGTAGAATACATAATATGTCAAAGTTTAGGAAATGGCAAAATGTGCAAAAAAGGGCATTCTTATGCAGGACAGTGTAATGTGTCCTGAAGTTTTGTCCTGGGTCAGCTTACAGTTAACATTTCTGACGTCCTTAAATTATGTACAGCTATTTAGTTATGCTACATAATACATGATAACCTTTTTGATAATGTTTCTAGCTGTGTTAATATTAATAAGAACAGAACATTATTTACTACCGTGCTAAAATTATACAGTTTCTGTCATGAAGCTATAAAATGGGTCAGGGTCGCATCTTGCTGAACGTAAGGAGGATGCCAACCAAGAAGTAATGCATTATTTGCACTGAAAAACAGTGCCAGCATCATAACTTGCAGGGGAAATGAGGTCTGGCAGGTGGAAGACCGTGGATAGAAAATGTCAGAGCTGATGCTATGGTTAAACTGTGACTGCGTTTACAGCAGCAGGTTCAGGGAGTGCGCGGTGATGTCCTGGGGACCTCCTGCTGTCAGACAGGTATGATAGGTCCAGACAGGCTCTTTTTTTCCATCAGTAAACATCTGCTCTGCTGTGTCTCATTAACACAAACAGATGACAGCATTGCGATACCCTGGTATGCCTGCAGGCTAATGAGATTTAATTCACAAAAGCAATCTATCTTTTGTAGCCATTTGTTAGGCTGATTGTGTTTTTTTTTTAGTAAACTGATGCTTGTTTTCTACATAGTTGAAGATACATATTCATGTTATGGTCATTCTTTGAATTGTCAACGGACCCTCGTTTGAATTCCAAATTTTTTAACCCCGAGGTCATCAGGCACTGCTTGTGTCAAGATGTTAAAGTCGCACCTAGATGTCCTGTAAGTTCTGACCCGGGGCTTTGTCTCTGGGTGTGAACATGGCACTGAGTGGTGTTAACTTAGGTTACCTGACTTTCGAATTCAGTGTTTTGATTTAAAGATTGCTTGCTGATGAAATACGTGGGCCCACGTTTGGGTTCCTTGCCTCAGAAAACACGATGCCTTCAATAACGCCTGCCAGTCCGGTGTGCAAAAACACGACTTCATCGGTTTGATTCCCGCCTGCAATTGATGTAATCATTGAACCCATCAGCCTTCTTCCTGAGGCAATCTCTTGTGTTTATTCCTCGCCTTTCAGACGAGAGTTTCCACGTGTCACTTCTGTGACAGTCTGAGTAACAGTAAATATAAGGAATGTGACGAGTCAGTTAGCATGTGCCTCCAGGCGCTAAGGTGCCACTGTGGAAAGTAAAAGTACTGCTTGTCAGTTTGTTGCGCGATTACAGGAAATGGGATACAACTCGAAAAGGCCCTGAACCTAAACGTTTCATACGTATTGTGGAAATTTGCAAAACAAAGCGGTTAAACTAAGTTTTTTCCAGGTACAATTATGTCGTCAAACCGAATTATTGATGGAAAACTTAAAAGACGTTTTAAGTACATACTAATTTTGGCTGACGTTTGCATCTCATTCCTGTGTATCACTCAGCGTTTTTAAGTGACAAACTAATGCCTGCGGCTACCAAAAGCTCCCTCTGTGTTACAAAACAGGGTGGAACACTCAATGAGATGCCCGTGTTAAGGAAATAAATTAACATCACACATTAGGTCAGCCATATGCATGAACACGGTCAGTTTTGGAGTCCAACAGTGAGAAGGGAGTTGGTAAAAGAGCTTTTTTCTTTTGTTTTCCAATGGCACTTATGATTACTGCCAGTTCTTTGGGTCCTCTGAGAAGATTAAGGACTGTGTTTCGCAATGCCCGAGAGCTGTTTATCTTCCTCACTTGTCATGCCTGCTTTTCCCCTTCCTAACACCTCTGTTCCCCTGCAGTATGCCCCTCTACCCCGTGCCCTCCCTTTGGGGCTTCCTCTGTGGTGGGTATCGCCTGACATGTCCAAAGAAACTGTCCTGGGTTAGCCAAAGCTGCCAATCAAGGACAGAGTTTTTAAACCTTATCTTTAAGTCTTCCTTTCACTCTGAGATCCGTGTCATGCTTTTTAAGACATCTGATACCTGCTGTACTTTAACGCTTGGCCGGTGACAAAATCAGCTTCTATTCTTGAGGGAATACAAAGCGCTGTTTTACAATTACACCATAAATAAAGTTGCCTCTTCCAGCCCCGTAGCAATATGGGATTTCAGGACTGTTTCTCTTTTCAGCTAGTCACCTCCTTTGTTCAATGGTTTTATACTCACTATTTGTTAATGCAACCAAAGTCTGAATTTATTCAGCATTTATTGTTTGTGTTTGAGGCCTTTGATAAATGTGGCAATGGTAATGCACAATTTGACTGCTAAGATTATTTTCACTGTATGAGACATTGTAGTAAAATAGTACACTATTTTCCACGGTTGACGTGCTCTGTATTCAGCTGTTTGTCTTCACTGTGTCATCAGTGAGATGTTATCTTTGGTTTTCATCAGTTAGATAATGGATGGTGGTACGGTTTTCTACAATATTTACACATGTTCAGTCTGAAGCAACCGTGCACATGATGACTGTGTAACTGTCAGGTTCAGTTATACACAGGTCTGATCCTGATGACAAAATGCCTAAAGCACCATGGGGGGAAAGTTTAAAACCAGACACGAGAGGTATTAATCCTTTTACTATTTCATACTTTTTCACTGACTGGAGACATCAAGCTTTAATTAAAAATAGACTCAATTCAAGAGTAAAACTAGTAACAGAAGTGTAATCTATGTTAGACTGAAAATAACATGTTGTTGTAGATTAGAGGCGGCTGCTGACTCCACCTATTCTCTGAAACATCATTCATCAATGAATGTCATCCCTGGATTTAAACACCTGGAAATGGAACTGCATGTAGTAAGGGTGTCTTTTGTAGCAATCCGAGCTGCCTGCCAGTATGGCTTGGCTGGGCTTTTTAATTTAGATCCTGGTTCCAGCTGCCAGCTTCAGACAGATGTGGATACAGAGGCCACTAGATACCCTCCACAGCAGGGGCCTTGCAGCTGTGTAGAAAATCAACCCCCACCCCATTTCTATATCTATGACTGCATGACTGAGATGTCAGCTGATGGCCTGGTTTTGGCTCAAGGTCAGAATTATGAAGGTTTTTAATTTCTTATTTGTCTCTGTACATCACGAGTGTGGCTTTGGAAGTATAAACACAATTATAAACCAATCCAGTGACTCAATCATTTTTGAGGTTTGAATGTTAAAATGGTTTTCAAAGTAATGCTGCAGACACTGGTTCTCTCAGGAAGAACTACAGATGAAGAAATTTCCTGTCATCACTGAATATTGGGTTTCTTATGTTTTGTTAGATAATGCAAGTTGCATGAATATTAGACTATAAAAGTAATTAGTATTCATTTTGCCAAACTAGGCATTTCAGTGTGTTGCAATTCTCTGCAATTTCAAAGTGGGTAGATGCCAGTGCACATCTTAAACTGGTCATCTCATTCTGGGCAGCTACTTAGTGCCAGCCCTGCGTCAAGAATTACACATTACGAACCGTTAATTTACTTTCTGTTTAGTCAAGCAGACGCAAACGTACTCCATTCTCTGGAGATGCGTGAGCCTGTTTCTCATTGCAAGATCCTGCAGTTGCATGTGATATATAATAGCCACGGATTTATTTTGGCAGAAAATAAGAGGGAATCTGCGTCTGTCAGAAGTATTTAAAGTGAGAAACTGAAAGCATGTGAGGCCGGGGAAAGCGCCGGAACGACCAGGCCAATGGGAGCGCCAGCGTCGGGCCCTCTCGGCGTACCCACGCGGGGTTATTGAGCCCATTTGGTTCTATAGCCTGGTGGCTCAATGGGTAGAGCATCAAGCTGGGATGCTGAAGTCTCTGGGTTCAAGTCCCAGGTGTGTCCTTGAGCATGACACCCAGCGCTAGCTCACTGTAATATGTGTATGAAATGTTAAAGGTCTCTTTGGATAAAAGCATCTGCTAAATGAGTAATTATATATTTATATATCGCCACCAGACATCCTGGTGTGCTCCAGCAGCAGGAGGAAGAACGCATTAGGCAGAACTGAAAGGCCAGACGTTTTTCAGAGGGCCACTTCATTACCAGTGTGACTAGTAAGGGCTCGGAGATTCCGGTCACACTTTCACACCTGCACTGGATGAAACAGTTTGAGCGTTTTCATTACAAGCATCCACGGGAATCTCCTGTGAGCTAATTATACCACTACTTTTTACCTGCTGTGTAGTGTGTTAGGGAAACGCAGAAGTAACATGTTTCTTATTAACAGGTATCATTAATGTTTCACATTCTGCAGTTAATGTTCTTGGTTGCATAACAGGCAAGCAAAAAATATGAAAGAAAAACTGCATGTTTTTAGTGTCCGGAGAATTACTAGATTGCCTTCTTAAAGGAAACTCCCTTCTCTCCATTTCTAGGTATAAAACTTAACACTGAGTCATTAAATAAACTCAATGTATGTGCTGTTTTTGTACATCACTGTACCGCATGCAGTCAGACAGAAGGTTCTCCCTCATAATGAATATTTACAGCATCAGAATAGCAACGACTGCCAAGTTACACAGTCGTGTTCTGTACACAGCATAAATTACACATGCACTTCAAGCCTAATAAGAAAGATGCTTAACAAACAATTTTATGCTGGAAATATAAAAGGAGAAAAGGGTTCAAAAGATTCATAAGAATTTACACATGCCAGATATTCACATGCAGAAATGTTAAGACACATATTTAGTCAGTGTTGGCTTTACATAAAACAAGTAACACAGAAAAAAAACAATCTGACTCCATTTCAAAGGGAATTTTATGTGTCAAACTTTAAATATTTTACCAGCTAAAAAGTCATATGTGCAGCAGATTCAATAATTACAAATGGCAACACGCCTTAAAAAACTGATTTTTTTTTTCCTCTCCTAATGAAAACGCACTCACCGTGTTCACATGTTTTAGGAGTGACTGTAAACCTGTGGGCAGTAAATATTTGAATCTAGGCCAAGAATTTACTGCACCTGCAGCTACTACTGAGTTTAATAACCCACAGATGCGAGTCCAATTGTGTGGACATTAAAGTTTCAAGATCTGGTTAAATTTCATTACAGATTCAGTTTTGTGACTGCAGTTTAGTACGGGTATTCTAGACATGGTGAATATTAAAAAAGCAAAGCAGGGCTCTTTCTTTTCATACTATAAAACAATGTTGGCAAGTAAGTGATCTGCTGACATAAATTGCCCACCGTGCATTTGAAATGCAGAATAGCATTTGTGATCCTCATCTTTGCAGTATAATTTTATTAGAATTTTTTAAATAGTTCGCATATTCCAGCCAAAATTACAGACTCCTCCAGTTGCCTGTCCCTCCGTCTGCGCCTGATATGTCGGATGTTACGGGAGTGGAAAGATTAATGGGTTACACGGCCCAAGCAATTCTGTACATAATATTTGAACTCAGAACAATGGCTGGATTGTGGAGACCTTTCATGTCACTTTTGTGCATTAATAATAGTTTTTCTTTTCCCTTAAATCAAGATATGGTATGTTTAAAGTGCAAGGCCCATTCACAAAACTAAAAGTAACTTTATAGTTAACTACGTAAAAACGGCCACACGGTTTTGCCAATGCACCAGATGCAAAAAAATTACAATAATAAGCAAAGAAATTAATCATTATTTTATGATTGTGTTATGTATGTACATTTTAAATCAACATAGTATAACAATATTACTTTAAAAGTGATTGAAAAAATATTCCCACAATCTTTTATTTAGCTAAATTTATTAAGCTCATTTTATTAACTTTAGTCTTTTTTTTCACTGCATTGCTTATTTGGGTGTCCAAATTAGCGTATTACTGTTTAAGAGCTCTATCGAGAAATGGGACACCTTGTTTTGCATTAAGCCCACATCTGAGCCAAGTGTTTCCCATCAGTTTCCTTGCCATATGTTTCAAACGGATAATTACATGAATCACTATGTACTTTATGACTAATCACAGTTTTTCTACTGCACTTAGATCTTAATTTAAAACACACAATAGTTCTGAGAGACTCTGAGCTACTGGCACACAAGGATTGCACGCCGTTTTGATCCAATCAGAACTTGGCAACAAACTGTAGCAAAATAGTGACAAAAAATAGGTAAAAGGAAATGCTGTCAGTGCTGTCTGAGGTGATATCACCCTCAGGGTGTTCTTTAGTAAAACAAATTGTGCTGAAGCGACACAAATCCACCTTGTTTTATGACCACCCGATATTAAAAATATAAAGCAATACAACTTTTTGCCTGCAAGATGCTAGTTACTGTCACCTCTGTACAACTGAGTGTGAAATTAAACTGCTAGACAGAAATGCACTGAGAAAAGAACGTGGATCCGTTGCCATAGAAATGGAACCCATCAAACAATTTGTTACCACAACACGCAGACTTGAAAAGTTCCGAGTGCAGCATGTACATCGTGTTATTGTGATTAAATCGGGCACAAGACCACTTCAGTCACGCTGAGGCCCTTCACAGCTTGAATCAATGTTCTACCTGAATTAATAGTCAGATATCATTAAGCACCAACGGCATAATGACCATAAAATGATACACCACCGCAAGTGGATGTTTATATCTACCGGACCAACTCAGTAAGCGCCACTGTGAGCATTCAATTAGACCACACATAGTTCTCGCCTTCTTTATGCCAACACCCCAGGTAGACTTGTTCTGTGTAAGCGTCATGAAGTATTCGTGGAGTGCCTTTGCGTCCAAAGAAGTAGTTATTTTTAAACCACTGTGTAGCCGTGACATCCAACACCATGTGCTCCCAGTCGCAGTATGTAAACAGACGCCAGAATTTTAGTGGAATCAGGCAGGATCCTGGGAATTGCCTGACTGCTAACAATTATTGACAGTGTTTTACAGTTCCATGATGGCTTATGTTGTTTAAATAAATAATTTTAAAAAAGTCTACAGAATGAAATTGTCCCATAAGGGACAGGGCCTAAGCAGCATATGGCTGAACAGCCTGTTAGAGACATTTGTGTCTACTGAACAGAAAAGGGAGCTCAAAAGTCACTACCGCAGTCTTGCTGGAATCCTGTTATTAGCATTCGGCAAAGAGCTCCATTTAGGATAACATTGGTTTGGAGGTGTGACAGGGTGGTTCAGTCACCAGTAGCTGCCATTATAGCTCTCCACAGTTGTGGTTTTGACTCCAGCCACATGAATATTGTTGAGCCGTTCCTCCAGTTTGTTTATCTTCCTTTTTTCTCTTCCTGCACAGGAGTTCAGGATTCCCAGCATGAGAAAATCATTACCGTTTCAGAAGACGGAACCGTTCACAGCCCGGATTTTCCCCGCTCCTACCCCAGAAGCAAGGTCCTGGTCTGGAGGCTCGTAGCCGCGAACAAGCACGCGCAGATCCAGCTGACTTTTGATGAAAGGTTCGGGCTCGAGGACCCAGAAGACGGGGTGTGCAAGTAAGCGAGACTCCTGACCTTCTCACCTCAAGTCACTGCGAAACAGAACCAGCTCCTGTCTGACAAAATCTGCAAGCTCCCCTTTGGAGAAAAGGGTGGCCCCAGCAACTGATGACTGATGGTTTCACTCTGAGGAAGCACACAGGGAAGATTCATGTTTTGGTAGACTTTTTTAAGATTTAGTGCAAACATGAACCCATTAGCAAATTGCACTTCTCCGCAGGCCCGTGCTCAATATGCATGTGTGCACTGGAACCGATTGTATGAGGATGACTGGTAGGGCAATAAAAGCAATTCTCTGCAGACCTCATACAGTACGAGGCCAGTGGCAGCCTGTGGCAACTGTTTAATATTCATTTTTGTAAATATACTCCATTTTACGACCCCTCTTTCTATTTATAATTCTGTGGATTGCTTAAGTCTCCAGTGCGTTTTCCCTGCATTACTGAATAAAGTAAGCAGCATCCATTTCCACTGACATCATACGAGAATGTCGGCACTTTAAAGTAAAATCCATAAATGACAGCAGAAGCATCCACATGCTTTGACTTTGTGGCTGACCTCGTGTTTGTGGCTGTTCACAAGAAAGCGGTATAAGGTCTGCAGAAGTGCTGCTATCACGACTCGGGGACTCCTGGCCGTGTGTGTGATGGACTTGCAGTGCCCTTTGGCAGACAGGGGGAACAGTGCGCGACGTGCTGCTGTAACCCAAGTACAGCGTCCACCGCGGGACGGGCGAATCTGCCGGATGAATGGAGCCCCTGTGTCGTCTCTTTCACCTCGGGAAAGTCAATACGCAGTGCAGGAGAGGTGTCTGACACTTGTTTGGCGAGCCGGTCTTTTGAGCTGGTACAAGGTCCCTATGACCGGGGGGGGGCTTATAGACACAAAGAGAGTTACAGAAAGCCATCTGTCACTCAGCCTCAAAGCGGCACGTCTCGGGGGACGGTGCTCTCCACTTCGCCCTGTTTCTGCGCCGCTCAGACATGCAGGCCCCTGACCCTGTGCGTTCATGACACAAGTACACAGACATGCTTGCAGCTCCCAGACAGTAAACTTGCTGTGGTCACCAACCCTGCTTTACCCCTCCCATGCTAGACCTCTGGAGTATTCTACTAGCTGCATCAGCAAGACAACCCCTGTCAAAATTTGCTCTGGGAAACATTACTATTGCTAAGTCTGTGTATATCGCTCTGTAAATAAGTCAGCTGGTTCACATCAGGTGTTTCATATTGAGCCTAAGACTCATTTTTATGTAATGAGAATGCTGTTATTTTTTAAGGAAAACCACATTTATTGATACTTTGCTTCATGAAATGCCAGGAAAGTTTACATTTGCAGATTCTACAGTCAAATTACTGGTTTAACAATAAATAGTACTAGTTACTTGCCTGTCTTCAAATAAAATATTCTGCTTGTTGCAGTGGAAAATGTATCCAAAATCAGTTCTCTATGAATTGCCTGTATATGCATATACTACGCAGTGTGTTTTGCATTATACTGTTTGTATTAGCAGAACAAATGGATCTTTTATTTAGCGCAAATTACTGCAGGAAACAGTCTTGTTAATCTTGTCTTTTATATTTAATCATGAGGATTTCTATGTATGGTAATTAGAAGTGATTACTTTTTAAAAAGCTTTTTAGCGTGAGACTGTCACTTTTGCAAAATGGGTACATAAGGTATTTGATTAAAAAAATATGTGTTGTGCAATTTAGATGAACTTTGGTATCAACAATATGGCCACATGGGATTAGAGTCACTTCTCAACCGATAGCAGATGTTTTAAGGAGGAGAGTGGACAAAGTATATTTTTTAACATAGAAATGTGTTGTTTTAAAATTTCAGGTATGACTTTGTCGAGATTGAAGATCCAGCAGAAGGTACCATTCCGGGTCGATGGTGTGGATCACAGACAGTACCAGGAAAGCAGGTGTCCAGAGGAAACCAGATTACGATACGCTTTGTATCGGACGAGTACTTCCCATCGGAACCTGGATTCTGCATTCACTATTCCTTGTTCTCAATGGTAAGCATCGAATTACAGCGGATAATGACTCTATCTTAAGTGCATTATGTTACAATCTTTCTTGAAGAGGGAAAACGCATGTGCTTCTTTTCTTGGTCGCTTGCGTTTTTTAGAGCTCTTATCGTTTAAGTGAGAGTGCCGGGGACACTGTTCCGTGTGAAGGCCGTGACCTGACTTTTCACACTTCGCCGCGTCTGTGCAGAGGTTTCGCTCCACATTGCATACTGTTGTGACGGGAGGCGTTTAGCATTCGTGACGGAGCTGAGGTCCTGCTGGCACGGCCAGGCTCCAGCTCTCCTCACAATAGCTGGCCCGGTGACCTTGAATGAATATATTCCCCAGATTAATCCCTCCAAATGGAGATAAAGGAGGGATTACAGGAGTCAGTGTAGATCGTGACCGTGCTAAGAGGACGCGCCCCTCTGAGAAAGTGGGCCCCGGACTCAGCCTTTTCCCACTCGAGACCACACACAGAGCCGTCTCTGTCCCCTTTTAGTGACAAAGGCCCAGTGAGACAGGGGAGGGCTAAGAGGTGCCTTCCTCCCCTCTCTTCTCTCTCTCTTCACTCCGTTTTCTCTTATTGCTTTGTTCCTCGTCTTCAGTCCACTTTGTCAGCAGCAATCTGCAGCCGACAGCTAGTGGCTTTCGTGCAGTGATGCAGCGGAAATATTTGGTAGCTCATCTGTGCCATCTCTGGGTGTGTGTAGGTGACCTTGTGTAGTTAACTTTTTCTTTAGTTTGAGTAGCTGTGATCATCTTAATTTTTCTTACAACTCCTCATTGTAATTAGGTCCTGTTTCCAGTAAATATTTAATATTTGATAAAGCCAGACGGGTTTGTTTTTAACACCACTAAACCTTGTACTGTACATATGATTGATATTTGCCTCATTTATTTAGTAATTATGCAACACAATTCCTGACTACTCAGTGAGTCCAGTATGATGTGTGGCTGTACCATAAGGAAATTTCATGTTTAATACAGCCTAAAAAGCTATAAATTGGTATGTTTACTACTATTCAGATATTCAGTTTTGAACGGGTTTGATTGTAAAGGTACGTGGAGTACAGATTTATGAAGGGGAACCCCCTTCTGTTTTGAGACCTTTGGACAGCTGGTCTGGAGGGTAACAAAATTATGAGGTTACAGAGCAAAGTCACGACTTCCTGTGTGAAATTTTCTAAGCAACTTATTCCATATTAAGTAATAATGCTTTTCCCATTAGGCTTGACTATGATACAGGGTAACAGATGTGGAAAGGAAGTTTAATTTTACTGTAGGAGGGAATCATCCCTGCCAGTGTCTCACCTGTATGGCTTATCATCTGAAGTCATTCCGTGGACAGAGTCACTCTGTATAAAAAATTTTACATCCTATGTAAAATTCTGCCCATTTTTGTTTTTGCAAGCTTGTAGCTCAATGTGTATACACATCTCCTTTTGCCTGGAATACCAAAAGGCTACTCTTGTAAGGAAATACAACTGCAAGGTTTTTTTTGCATGGTTATGATAACAGAATAACTAAGCTACCAGTAGTTATTTTTGTTACTAAGACGGCTGATTTTGAAGTTGTGGAAATTAACATTTTGTTATAAATATGCAAAATGATACACGGCATACTTTTGTGATTTTATATGGCCAAAACTGATATTTTTAATTTGAAAAAGGTTTCACTCTTGCTGTTTTCTTACTGTGACATGCTTTGTGGCCGTTGCTAACAGCCATATGACAATATAGGCTGAGATGTGTCCTACAGCATCCTAAAAATTGATCCCTTAAACTGCTTTCCTAAAACACACTTTAACTGAAAGCACTACAACTATGATCTCCCTTTAACAAATTCCACCACCATTTCTATTTGTGGTTTCAACACAATGTTTACACTTTTACAAAATGTTTGAAAAAAAAATTATCAAAACACAGCGGAGTCACAGGGCTTGCGAAATTTCCATTTGTGATGGGATATGCGCATTATAAACAGTTCTTTGTAACGGAATGCTGCTTACATTTCGCAGGTTCTAGATTATGTGTATTTATTCTTCTAAGTGCTGTTTGTCCTGCTGTGTTTTCTTTAAAGAAATGTTCTGTTATTCCAGTGGAAGGAGGAGAGTTTTGGCTGGGGTTTACAGTGAACGCATCAAAAGATCATAGTTAAAACGTTGGTACTATTTTTAGCTGCTTGAAGGGGGACCATGGAATTGTGGAATACCTAATTTTCTGAAGCTTCTACACAGCGTCTTGGACTCCATTAAAGGACACCTCTTTTTCTTGTCTGTCATTGGGCTTAAATTCTGTGCTACAGATCAAACATATGCTTGAGGCTTAGCACTTGCGTTAATGTAAAACACTGTTAGAAATAAGAAGGTCTTTGCACATTTTGGCACTTCACACTGAAAAAAACGGTTACATTTACACCAACCGGCTCAAACGTGAGGTCACGGCTAAGGTCGGCAACTGACATTTCAGGGGTTAAAGTGGGAAGCCCATCAGCTTTCAGGAGGTCTGCGCACTGCCCGCACTGGGTCAATAACTGTTTGGGTTAACAGAAATTTCAAAATAATTGCTTCGGAACTCAAGGGAATTTCCCTCGGTTTGAACGAGTAATGATTTTCCACACCTCCGATGCAGGTGAGGCAGCAATGGGGCAGAGAGGTCCGGTCACCCAGGCTACAAATAACAGCAATGCCCAATTAGCATCGTGCTATGGCCAAACTCAGCAGCATTTGCCTTTGCCTCTAAATACCCCTTTGTGAATTGCAGCGGCTTTAGGTGATCTGGGAGAAATTGCCCACCAATTGGAAATACATTTGAAAAGCAAATGGAAACAGGCACAGGTGTTAATATTTTTGCTGAATGTAATTAAAGGGGTTAAGTCAGTCAGTCAATCAGATCAGGGCAGCAAGCCAGTGTTTGCTGACAGAATTGACTGGAGGGAATGCTCCGCCCATGCTCCGCCCAGCTTTCCACTCGCATGCCTTCGTCCTGGAAGCCAGCGTGAACAGCAGCCCTCTGTTTCCCTGCGGTGAACCAAAGCTACCGAAACTCCGGGGCCCGAGGGCAGGAGTTAGTTTATATTTAAACGGCAATAATTCCCTTTTACCACTTCCATGAAAGGAAAGAAAATAATCCCGGCTGTAATTTTTCGGAAGAGATTTTGGAAACACCAAAGCCAGGCAAAAGGTTGTTAAAACACATCCAGCGGAGGAAAAGTTTACTTTACCAGAGACTGGAATAAAACTGCGTGTCTAACCCACAGAGGCGTCTGAAGGTTGCCCTTCATCCTACCTTTAACTAAGGTCCATTGTACCACTACACCAGTGTGTGACTCCTGCCCTGCGTGAGGAATTATTGCCAGGCAAAGCTGACAAGAACAAGACTGTTTTTAAAGCAATTTCTATACTGTGAGGGAGGTCATAGTTTGTCACTAAACAAAGTGGCCTTATTGTGGTCAATAAATTGGTATAGCGGTACTAAGCTGTTCCTGTCAGTTCAGCTATTGCAAATTACGTCTGGTCAGTAAATTCTGGAAAATGTATCCTTTGAATGACTGAACATGGTATTCCACAGAAGAACTCAAACTATGTTTTTGTGTATTTGTGTTTGCTTAAGGCAACAGCCAAAAGTTTGAGTAATGCTGACAGAAGGCTGCTTTCCAAGTAGTCATTACACTGTACAATAATTAGTCTTAAGTTAATAGACAATCATTCTTTTCCTAAGTAATCTTTTGAAGTTTACTTAATTATTTCTGGTGACAGTTGAACCCACAGCTTGGCTTATTTTCGATGATTTAAGAATTTTATCTTTTACTGTTTGCCAAAGCAATACAACCAGGAAAAGACAGACCTAGAGGGAAACCTAATTAGTCTAGCCATTAAGGATAATTAGAGAATTATAAAAACTGCAAAATAAGCATTGTTCTAAACCAAGTCCTGCCCTTTCAGCCTGTGTGCGTTACTGATCCCACATCTGCCAGTGATATCTTTCATTGGACTAGCAAAAGTGCAGCTCTCACTTTATTGAAATCCCTGCCTAATTTCCAAGGCGTTCCAGGCCCGGGTGCCATCAGCTCATTGTAAATCCTGGCTAATTCCCAGTACTGTACAAGACCAGTCACCCCAAACCTCTTAGAGTGTGTCTTGGTATGTTTTGCAGGAACCCCAGATCAACTCGGTGCCCTGTAATGGATTTGCGCTCTGTTCAAAGTGTCCTCTGACGGGTTCCAGGTGCCCTGAGTCTGTAATCGGAATAAAACACTTAAGAACTGAATGAGTGATTGAAGGATTCAACATGGTAATTCTTAAGAAATTACAGACATGTCTTCACTGGAATACCGCCTTAAATAAAATATGGCAGTCTGTAGTACTTTTTGCAAAATTTGTTCAGTTTTACAGGGCTTTAAATGAAATATAATGTGTGTGTTTTTTTTTTTTATTTAGGGTCAATTTTTTTCTTGAACTTAATCGCAGGAGTTCACGTCTCTGAAATCGGTCCTTTATTAAACATCTCTTTGAAAAGGCGCGTGTGCACAGTGCGTCCCAGTGAAAATAACCCGCCCATGTACTTCGGCTTTGTTTAAATAAGGCTGCTATTTAATGAGGCTGTTTTTTCCAGCGTTGCCATTTGATGATGTGGTGCTGTGAGGGCCCGCTAATTAGGGAGTTTTTTTTTTTTACAGTTCTGGTCACATAATTTTGGATCCTGACGACATTTAGTCTTACCAGTGGTCTTGTTTTTTTTAATTCACAGCTGTGGTCTAACCACTAAATCCCCATAAGAAAGCACCACACAAGACCATAAACCTGTTTTCTGGACCAGCATCATCAGGTTTTAAAGTGCGCTCTCTTTCAGGGTATGAGTTTCCCACCCAGTGAGGCACAGCACACAATTTTCATTCATTACAGCCGTTTCTCCTTACCGAAAGCTGCATTGCACCGCACACGAAATCTGGTGGTATTCCTAAAGGGGCACTTTTTAAAAATCATCGCTGCGTGTAGTTTATTAAACCTGCTTTTCCATGTGCACTGCCCCTCGCCACACAGGACAGGGCACACCAAACCCATTTCCGCACACCCACTTCGCCTAGTTCCCTAAGATGCTGATCAGAACATGAGTTAGTGACTTCAAACAAGGGGGTTAAAACTGCCTCTGTGTGTGTGCATGTGTGTGTAATTTACCACATCATGTGACTTCACTGATGTCACTCATCACTCTGAGATGTGTGATATGGTCACGAGTCACACCACTTAAGTCATTACATCAAAGTGAAGCATAAGGCATACTGAATGTGGAGAGAAAGATGTCAGTCACATGTCTCCATGGTGATATGTTTATATGTCTGTTTCTTGCTAATTATGGGCTGCTGACTGACAGGCAGACTACCATGCAGTCGTAAAGACGGAAAACAGTAAAGGAGCATTAATTTTGGCATAAGTAACGTGTGAAACAGTTTTAACGATTATTATATTTCATGCTGTAATGGTTAACAAACATGAAAGTAAATTGTGTAATAAAGACTAAGTGATCCTGGACCACGCAGACCATGTAGAAGCTGTTTTATTCATCCATATATTAATGCCAGAAATTGTAGGTTTTCTTTCAAAAAAAAATTTTATAGATGGTGGAACATTTAAGCATACAGCCATAGCATTTTCCGCACATAAACTTTAAACAAGGTTATCCTTTCCCTGAAATTTATGTCTAGTCCCTTTTGCTTCATATACCAATATTTGCAGAAACCTTTAACGAAAGGTCCAGCTAACTGCCAATGCGGCAGCTAATTTATCTTAATTGAATCAACCGCTTTGTATCATTCTTGGTTTTACTCTTTGGATGTTTTTTTCCTCACTTTAAGTATTACTCTCCATGTAAATGTGTTCATGGAATTGCCATAATTATAGAATTACTCAAAGAGATGGAAAAACATCACATGTATATAAACACGATAACCATCTCCACAAGCTTTTTACCTTGTGTAGATTGAGGCAAAGGGGGTTGAAAGGCATCTATCAGATGAAAACCTAACAGGATTAAAACATGAGGTGTTTCAAAACGTAAAAATAAACTAGCACAACAAATTGAGAATGTAATATTTTTGAATTTAACTATAGTCACCAGTAAAATTAAGTATCACTCCTCTGAGGTTGTGGTTATGTGGTCTTTATATGTGTATTTGTTGTTTGCCGTACCATGTAAAGTGTCCTTGAGCCTGGGAAAGGCGCTATATAAATTAAACATATTATTATTATTATTTATTGTTATTATTATTATTATGATTCTGATCCTGGCATAATGTGTGTGTGTGTGTGTGTGTGTGTAAGGAGCTGCTGCTAATATGCCACATTCTTCTTAAAGTCCAAGGCCATAGTGTCTCTAAATCACCCCTGTTGTAAGACTACACTTCACATTTTCAATGTACAAGCAGCCCTAATGGACATAAACATCTGAAGAATGGTTTTGTGCATTTAACACTTCCAGGGCACTGTAAACCGTTTATTTATTTTTTATTTTTTTTTTAACTACATTCCTTGTGTTTCTGCATACAGAAATTTCTGGAACCAGAAGTCCCTGCGGTTCTGCCGCTGCCTGAACAGAGTTTAGACATCCTCACTGAAGCGGTGAGCGGCTTCAGCACCGTTGAGGAGGTCATGAAATACCTGGAACCAGAACGCTGGCAGCTAGACTTGGAGGAGCTGTACAAGCCAGCGTGGCATGTGCTTGGGAAGTCGTTCATCCAGACGAGGAAGTCCAGAGGTATTTTCCACTCTTCCCTGCATGGAGCACAAACGGGCAGACGCTGCCTGCTGTCATGGCCAAGCTGTATTTCCCATTTGTGTGTAATGGACTTACAGTAGCTCTTACGTTCTTATTGAGCCTGGCAGATGAATAGATGCCTCTAAGCAGCTGGGATGATGTCAGTTAGGTTATCCCTAACCTTACAGAAATTCCTGGTTCCCGAAATACCCTGCAAAGTGTTTTCTCTGTATAATTTTCCTGTCGTTATTAGATGAAAATGCCACTAATACGGTTACTGATTACATATGTTACACAGACAAATCCTTTGATTTAATGAGTACAGTGGTTGTTTCATGTACTTTGCTGGGGTCCTCTTCCAGGTCTGCTGGAGCTAAACCAGTTGAAAGAGGAAGCACGGCTATACAGCTGCACACCACGGAACCTCTCTGTGTCCCTCCGCGAGGAGCTGCGGCGGACGGACACCATCTTCTGGCCCGGGTGCCTCCTGGTGAAGCGCTGCGGCGGGAACTGCGCATGCTGCTCACACCGTTGCCACGACTGCCAGTGCAGCCCAACAAGAGTTGCCAAGAAGTACCATGAGGCAAGATGACCGCTCAGGGCGTCTCAGCAGGACATTCTGAGGGCCTGGCCCGTGTGTCATACTTTTGTCAATAGGAGGTACCTGTGCTGGTGTGTCATGGGAAATCAGTTTAATTTTTTCCCTTCTTTTTCTCTGCAGGTCCTCCTCATCAAACACAGAAGTGGAGGTAGAGGCCTTCAAAAATCTTTGACAGATGTGCCCTTGGAGCACCATGAGGAGTGTGACTGCGTGTGCAGGCAGGATTCTGATTAAACGGGACGGCGGCATTGCTCCATCCAAAACGCCTTGACGGAGAGCCCCCCCCCCTCCAGAGGCCTCCATCATGAATTTGCGGATAGTTACGAAACAGGTCGTGCTATTGACTTCTGAGTATTCATCGCAAACATGGGGATTTTGAATTTCTGGATGAATTCAGTTGCTGTGCAGTTTCAGTGAGGCGACAAGTCTTTTTTTTTTGTGAATTCCAAAAGGTAAGACTGCATGGATTAAAAAGGATTATTCGCTGTTAAATACACTGTAGGTGGTGAAAGCTTGGTGAACCGGGCTCTTTCAAGGCAGAACCGCTACAAAAAGAATGTCGGAAACACCGCCTCAGAAACCTAGAACACATATTTGTCAAAGTTCAGAATTCCGGAACGGGTACAATTGACTGTTTGACTTGCCTCAAGTCCTTGCCTTTATATACTGTAGCAGAAACATTGTGGTCTTTATATTGGTACTTTATCATAAAGTGGATGTCAAAGGTTTTCCTCATAAAGTGGATGTCAAAGGTTTTTTGTAGGGCTGCTCTTTGTATTCTCACATCCGCTCCCACAGATAGATTGCTATATTTAATTAGTTTAAATATTGTCATTTATATGTGTTATCATATGAATTTTTTTTAGTTATTTTTTATTCTTATTTTGAAAATGTGTTCTTTGTACGTTTTCCTTACCTTTAAGGTTGTTATATTTTAAGGTTATTTAACATTACTGGTTTTGCTCTGACATTTCTGTATTTTAGTATTTTTACCTGTCGTTTGTGATTAAAAAAAATAAAAATATGGAAGTAACCCAAGCAATTACACACCTAATAACCGGTTGCAAATATTCTACATTTCCTTTCTGTAAGATAAGCAAGGTAAGGTTTGGCCACAAAAGAAACTCAAGATAAAGCAGGTTACACAATCAGTCACAATGTTTTGGGGTCCATATATGATCATGGCCGCAGAACTTAAGCAAAGGAAATGCTAAAGCAAATTCAAAAACAATCAAAGAATGTCTTCTTCATTTGTTCAAGCAAACTCAGGTGCACTGAAATTCCAGATTAGTTTATGGTGCCCCCTTGTGTGCTGGGAGACTGGGCTGGTTCACACAAATACTGAGGCAGATTCATGTGCAAGGATTGTACCCTTGTGTACCTGGTGAGGTTCTTATACATGATTGGTTGGGCCCACAGGAGAAGAGCAGGTAGCCTGCTGGTTCCTTGGATAAAATAGCAGGGCAGGACATAAACGTTGCCCATCTATTATATTTGCAGCGAGTCTTAGCAGTGATTTGTTTGAATGAATACCTGTTTGTTTATCTTAGTCAGTTATAACACCATTCTGTGAGCTTGACTGGCAGGATGGGAGCATGTTTTTTAGGTGAGCAAAGAAGCATTTATTTGGCAGTAAGGGGGTTTGTCTGTGCAAGTGAAGGTGTTTTTCATTGGGAGGAAGGGGGTTTTCTGTTTGAAGAGGTGTTCCTTTGGCAGGAAGGGCTTTTTTGTGAATAACAGAGTGTTGCGAGTAAAGAGCTTTTTCATGTGTTAAAACAGCTTCTGTTTACAGTTTATTAATGAATCTTTAATTATGAGACTGAGCTCTGCACGAAATACCAAATGTGCTGGATGCAAGAGGAGTACAGTGTGAGTGAATACTACTGATCAATAAATTTTATGGGTGTGTTTATTTGTGTTTTTTTAAGGAATTTGCTTGTTCTGGTTAGCTTACTGTTGTGATCTCATAACTGCATTTACATGGACCCTGATATTCCACTTTTAATCAGAACAGTGGCTCGTTCAGAATAAAAATGCACCACCTCAGTTGAAACAGACTGGCAAGATTCTGCCCAATCTGAATTAATTTTCTATCAGAATAAGTGAGGTGGTATAACCCTTTAGTAATCCAATCGTTTGGGCATGTCAACACTAAGTCCGTTGTAATATATATATTCTTTCTGAGCATGCTTGTCCTACGTGGGGCTAACAGTAGGTGACGTGATGTGTTTCTGAGAGGATAAAAACAAGGCGGCAACAAAGCAAAACTGGTTTGCAGTAGACACTACTTATTTGTTAGAAACTTTAAAAGAATTAAAAATTATAGAACGTATGATGAGGGTCCATGTTGGTCTTCCTCCTGTACTCTATTTTCAGCAGAGTATTTCTGCCTTATAAGTCAAAGCAGGTGGAACCATTTTGCACATGTCACCAAAGTTTCATTCCGATTAAATGCTCTGAGCATGTAAACGCATGTTTTATCGGAATAGTGTCCATGTAAACAGTTAAGTTGAAATCAGACTGAAATTCTGATTAAAAGAAAATCGTCCAAGTAACTGCAGCTGGTGAAATGTGACTTGTTTGTATACAGTCACTCTAACATATAGATCAGTCTTAATTAGTCACTACAGCAATACTATTCAAGAGCAGTGAAGCTCTCATAGCCTTTATTTTAAACCTTAGCCTCTGTGTTCAGGGCAGTCTGTCAAAGGTCAGTCTGTCTTTTCAAGATTGCAAAAACATACTACAAACCATTTTAGCCAAAAAGAGAAATATGTGGTCATTGTGCGGAAAGTCCGATTTAGGAAAGAACTCCTTCAAAGGCGCACATTCTGGGTGTACAGTGTGTGTTTGGCTGTGTTTATTGGCTCCAGAGTCTGTTATCCGTCCGTCAGTGCTGTTGCCAGCTAACGTTCAGAGCTGGACGCTGATCAAGCCACACGCGTGTTTGCTGCATGTGCCATTCAGAGCATATCGGTACGTCTGTTCTGAGGAGCTCGTCCTTTTCTTACATCGTTCTCGAGATCTTACGGGCGTTACTACCAGCTGCACAGACGTATGATTAAAGGTGTACGAGAAAGGTCACATTATCCGACAGCTTCTGTTCTCTGTTACAGAGCGCGCAGAGCTTCCGTGCTTTATGTTTCCTCTGACATCTTGAAAAAACACAACAGTTTATTATTTTGTACCACTCGAGTGCATCGTTCCTCGTGTTGTAACAAATAAATTGCAGGAGTAACGTGTGTCAGAAAGCAAGGATCGCAGTGCATGTTTGGCTGTTCTGTTTCTAAAATCAAACTATGGTCAATAACAGTAACAATGTATGTTTTTACATATAGCTGCATAAAACGTGGGGTTTAATAGCATTTAGTTACATTTATGTGGTAGGTTCTTCACTAGAAATCTAGAGGCTGTTGCTTTGGAGGAGATGCTTACTCACAGTTATCCTATTAATTACATGCTAACGATACCTCACTTACTAGATGCAAATGGCCTGATATTTATACCGGAGTCCCTGAGTTGGCATCCAACCATGAAAACCCTTTTAGAAAGACACCTCGAAGTTGTTGGAGATTTTTATGACCACTTCCTCCTTTACCTTGAACTCGCGCCTTGAGGTTACCTAGCAACAAACGTGTCCTCGTCCGGCCTGACTCTGGCCTCAAGCTACAAGGCAACACTGAGCAAAACTTTCTGTTCTGATCCGCATTCCGTGAGACAAAAATGCTACATTTACAAGCATCCTTTTCGTTCTGGGCACAGACAAGCTCGGGTGGTCAGAGTAAAAAGCGTTACACAAGGCAAGCTGAAGGTCAGTAACGCTATAGTCTGTCCCATGTGCCACCCTGAACGACCTTGGACGACCTCTGTCTGCAGTGAGCGTTGAAATTTGACATAGCTTGCACATAACTCCCGCTGCTTAGCCCTGAGAACATGCAATATCAACACGGCACAACCTTCTAATTTGTTTTCCAGCTGAAAACAAGCAAGCAGATAACAAGGTTCTCCTGCGGAAACGGTCAAAGCTGCTGGTCGTGTTTCTCTGAAGCTGCGACATTAATGTTTAGTCACGTCATATGAAATGAGTAATTACACCGTGCTGGAAACACTCTGCTCTGGGTGAGACTAGCTGAAATGGCAGCCCCTCCCAGTTCTCTCACATTGCCCTGGCAACAGGCACCATTCTTCACTAAAATATTTATATAGGAAAATGTTGAAAAGCATTGTACACTTGGGACAAAGTGCAGAATATGGAGAGTAACGTGGTCACTTATTGTACCCAACTGCAGGCATTTTGAATCTGTGTATCCATCTTGTGTTTGAGTGTACAGCTAACATTTGTGTGTGTGTGTGTGTGTGTGTGTGTGTGTGTGTGTGTGTGTGTGTGTGTGGGGGGAGGTGCTCCCTGAGAGGTGATTTCTATTGGTTTATGTGGACAAAATGTTCAACATCCAAACAAGATTTAACAAAACTTAAAACTGATGGGCAAAACAATGATCAATGGCTGGCAAAAATCCCTAAGATGCAGACCAATTAAAATGCAATCAGTTTTGTGCAGAGCTCTCTTTCTGCAGCCACTTAGCAGTAACATCCTGCACCATGCCTATAAACAAGGACTAAATGCATGTTTAAAATCGGAACAGCTGGCGACCGCTGGCAAAAGTTTGGGCTGGTCAGCAAAGAGAAGCAGAAATTTAAAATCCATTTTTTGGTCAGGGAAAGTAACCAAAAACGGTTAGCAGTTTGCTTTTTTTTTCTGTCATTTCCTCCCCGTTTCCATTTAATCAGACAGTGCAGTCAATATAGATGCAGCCCTGTAAATTTAATTGCAGAGCCAAACACTGCCCCTGACAGAGGAATCAATGGGGGAAAATATGAATTGATGACTATGGCCATGAATGGGCTCTTTGTCCTGTGGTCCAAATGAGCTTCAGCACAGCAGAAGCTAGCTTCAATCAGATATGAGGAATCGGATGTCTGTATATACAACGCTGACACACTGCGGTTGGTTCTGCCCTGATAAATATATTTCCCAACATAAGACAAACAGAATCATTGATGTTGTCACAAACCCTAGAGGAATATGTACTTAGGCCAAACCAAATCTGGTTTGTTTGGGTACTGCAGCCTGATTGACACTTATACATTATGTCTTATTTATGTCTAAGAACTGTTTCCTAAACTATCAGCAAAATTTGTGTGTGTATCTTCCTATGATTCACAAGCTAACTTAAAGTGTTTATTTTCTTTGACACAACTCAAATGGGAACGTACACTGCCCATAGATTATACCGTAAGGTACAGCCATATGGTATTCATGATCACTTCAGCAAGCAACCAGCTGCAGAGTAGAAAGAGTTAATTACAAGGGGCCCAAGCTGTGCTTTCCCAGAAACAGTAGCCTACTGGGAGCGCAGAAGGACTTGATGTCGGCGTTGCATTAATCAGCGGCCCGCAAGCCAAGCGGCAATTCTGCAGAGGAGCGCTGCGTGCTGAATTAAAGACTAAAATTAAGCACAAGACTACGGAATACTGACCTAATGACTAATGAATGGAGTTATATTGCTGTAAATGTGAAAAAAGCAATGTTTAACCGGTATCTTTTACCCAACTAGCAAACTAGCAGTGTCTTAATAGTTATGGGTTCTATACATAAAGGTAGAGGTAACACGTGAACACCAACAATATTCAAAGGTAGTACTTTCTATGACAAGTTTAAGTGGATAAAATGTTGTACAGGATCACAGGTTAGATCTGTGAAATTCGTCTTGGTCATTTTAGCATTTCATTAAATTTCTGAGCTTTGCAGATAAGAAAAAGGTAAGGTAAGTGGTTCTTTGTATACCCGTGCATGTTAGATGAATTACTAGTATCCATCATGAATGATCTATAGAATCAAAACATGGTCATGGAAAAGCAGTGGTTAAAGTGAATCTGAAATCAGCAACAGTCGGTTTGCTTTGAATGGAAATCAGCACCAAACATCTTTACTCAGCTGAAGTCATTAACCATCAGAAAACTGAACAGAAATCAACAGCCTGAAAAAACCCAACTAATGAAAGCATGAATAGTTTAGCAATACAGTACTTCAGTTAAAAGGTGTCTGTAGTATGTTACAATTCTTCAGTAGACTTTAAGGTCAATTTCTCAAACTCTGGAGGTCTGCTGGACAGTACTTAGTACATATGGTAAAATACAACTCCTGAGATGAAAAGGACTTTTTCTCCTTAGCTGATTTTGTACTTCATCGCAGGGTCTCTTTAAAAGCAACACAAAAGCACTCGATTATGGATGAAACATTTCAGTCAAGAAATATAAATATAGATAAATGTCATGTGGCCCTGTTTCATAATACAAGTAAAAAATGTGCCATAGATTTCCAAATTCTTAAATTCCTTATTAATATCAGAGTTCATTCCCATTTTAAACTTTTCAACTTCAAACACCTTTGACCTAAACAGTCCTCCCAACCAGCAGAAAAAAAAATCAGTAGTTTCAACAACCTTTTTTTAACCCAATGCCCATCTATGCATTTCAGAAGTGAAGCCAGGCCTGCTGAGAAAATGTTCCTCCTTCTCATGTAATGTGGCCAGACAAACACGCGCGCAGTTTGGATGAGTCCTACAGGACACTTGAATATTTATGCTCTTATAACACAAGCGTTTTAGCCATAAACGCTGGTCCTTGGGATAGGACTGGCGGCTGTTGCCATGGAGACAGTCTTCCAGGAGTGAAATATAAATATGTCAGTTGAGGAGGAGAGCCCACGCGCTGTAATGAAGATTGGTTCTCTCGGCCTGGTACAAATGGGTCCAAAGGGAGCGGCGATGACCAGTAAAGCTCCACACTTCTGCTTCAGCAAGTTTACTGGGAGGAGGGCATGTCCCAGTGCGTCTGACCTTATCACTTTCACATTCGTTTTTTTGTCATGCTTCCACCGGTTACACTGAACATCAGTGTTTCATCGTTTCATACAGTCCCCCCCATCTAAACAGGGGAAAAAATAGATGTTTGACAGCTGTGTAGAATAACATAACTACAAACTTCACAAAAACAGTTAATGTCACAGAACGGTTTCTCTAGCCCCAAACATACTAAAACTAAAACTGCAAATTGTCATCCCATATTTTCGCTACAGCTGCCTGGTAGCTCAGTGGTTAGACTGGGATGCAGAAATCTCCTGGTCTGAATCCCAGTCTAGCTGGCAGGTATGTCCTTGACCAAGACACTCACTGCTAGCTCCCTTGGCACCACATATGGCTGCCCACAGCTCCCCCCAGGGGGACGGGCTAAATGCAGAGAACAAATGTTGTTCTGACATGTATGTTTTACAAAATGACAATAAAACCTACTATAACAGTAAATATACACCAAGCCAAAATTACGTTTTACTTCTCATTCAAACAGTTGTTTTATTGACTTCCATGGAAAAAAATACTAATAAAACTCAACAGTAAGAAAGCTTTACTTGAATTGTTCCTTAATTTCTTTAATGAAAAACTCTCTTGTACTTAAATGCTTTGAGCGGCTCAAAGGTTTATCTAAGCGTTTATTTTCTGTCTCTGTGAATGATCTTATTGATGCCACTTAAAACATTCTCAGCTTTTCTTAGAAGGAAAATTGCTATCCAGCTCTTTGACAATTCATTAAAACTGACTCTTTAGAAGATCGTTAGTCTTAAAAATTAACAGCTTTTACAGTCTCCAATACTGACTATGACCACAAATCAACAATGATATTTAGTTCAACAAGTCCATGCTCATGTATACACATTCATAAGAACGCATAAGAATACAGCAAATTGTCACGCTCAGCAAATTCATGTGACAATGATCAAAAACATGAGGAGCAGAGCGGCTAGCTTGCGTTCCATCTGTTCTTTGCACCTTTTGATCGCACTAAGAGGGTATCTGGCGGATTTTCTGGAAACCCTTCAACCTCCTCCCGTGTTTTTGAAGCGTGGCACATCATGCATGTAGACGGACGATCCGACCTAACAGATGTGCGTTCCATATGGCTTGGCAAGAGTGGTTTCTGTGGACCCTCACTAGCTG
Source organism: Chitala chitala (assembly GCA_025773905.1). Taxonomy (NCBI): domain Eukaryota; kingdom Metazoa; phylum Chordata; class Actinopteri; order Osteoglossiformes; family Notopteridae; genus Chitala; species Chitala chitala. The sequence continues at coordinate 1,364,001 of JABJVR010000043.1, read as the reverse complement.
GCGGGATGTAGGTGTGGCAATACAGGTCTCCGAAGAGCTCCTCTGCTGCTACCTGATGACAGATGCGCCCGCGGACGTTTCTGACACTTGAAAAATTGCCCTGATTCATTTCTGCCGCACATCTCCACATAAAAACTTTACATTGCTTTGGGCGTTTGGCTGCTTCCACGCTGCAGAGCTCTCGAGTCTCACGTGTATAAATAATCAAAAGAGTAGCGTGTCCAGAACTTCCCATGTATTTGTGAAGACAAACTGGTGTCTAGGCCGTCAGATGTCTTGTGTTTGAAAGCGTTGCTGCGGGCAGCGACTGCTGATCAATACAAACAAAACTATCTTACCAACACTGACTAAAAACAAGCTCATTAGATTGTGAACTTGTCAACAGAACGTGTATGTACACCTCACATGGTAACAAAAAAATGTGAAGTCAAAACAGATCTGTTTCTTTAGACTTCCGAACTCTTTAAAATAATGCTGTCAGAAACACATTATATCCTGATTCCCCTTTTTGAGAACTGTGCTAAATTCTTTGTGCTTACAGTTCAGAGAAGCAGCATTAAGCTTTGATTTTAACACCCCAGTGTCCTCTGTATATGTACATTTCTATTTGTGAGCTTTTCTATTACTTTCCTGTAAGTTTTTTTTTTAACCTTTATTACTATACTGTTATATTAATGTGTGTAGCTATGTATGTATATATGTATGTATGTATACTTGTATGTATGTTTTTTAATTGCTAGTCAGACCATCAAAACTTACTTCGAAGTGTGCACTAATTGGTGTATGTTTTGAATGACAATAAAGTTTCTATTCTATTCTATTCTATGTATCTGTCTTTGATCTTAGACTTAGTCTCCCCTGCTTTATTCTTAGCTCTATATTGTACAGAACAATAAAATGCAGTTAACTGAGAAATTATAAATGACAGCACAGTGTAGTAAGTATGTGAACCGTCCTGTCATCTTTTTTTTCCCAAATATTATAGTTTTGTTATTGTCCATGAACCTTCACACATTCAAATTTAGAAATAAAAGGGTTTATTCCTAACATGGCCTACGATGTTTACTTTAAAAATGTAATTATTATTCAAAACGTGTTTAGCCTGGCTGTCCAGTTTTACATAATTGACAAAAATGTCCGAATTGTTATTTCTTTGTGATTAGACCACCTGTAACATTGGCTGGGAGATATCAGTAACAGGTAGCAGCTCATGTTAGTTTCACATTTACACAGCTGCTGTAAAAACACATTTGTGTTACAGTTAGGTGACTTGAAGTCATTTGGGTGGTGTGGCTGGTGTTGGGAAGGAGACGTTTACGCGCTGAGTCAGTGTTGGTGAAAACTCTTTTTGTTCTGCCCGCTCTCCGCATTGACGAAATTTTGCAAGCCCACATTACTTACATGTGTCCATGTCCAACGTCGCATGTCATTATCAATTAGTGAGCAGACGGTGAGTGGTAACCAAGCTCTTATGAAGTCACATCCGAAAGAGCAAAACAGGAAAACAGTCACCAAGATGGTATTTTGTGACATCGCCCTTTGAAAAAACAGCATGGTGCTACCAAGCCTTTTCCCTGCTTGTGTCAGCGATGCCTTTCATCTGAACTTCTCAAAAAAGTTTACTTTTTTCCCTCTCAGCCACTTGGGCTGTTGTGCCCAAATGGGACATGATGAGAAGAGTCGCCGACCACATATAAGGCTCCAGACGTTAGCAATGAATGGTGCACAACATGTGGGAATCGGATCGATTTACCCACCGCATCAGCCCGCAAACCTGTTTTTGAAATGTGGTTACTAAAAAGCGAGGCAAGTGCACTTTTTAATAATCAGGGTGTACAAATTTAGGAAACCACTGTTGCCTGCTAATCTACAAGAATGTCAAAGGAACTGGGAAAAAAAAATAAAAAATCTCAGCAAGTTTACACAACCTGTATCTTTTAATTTTGCAAAAAAAAAGCCACTCTTTGTGTATTCCTCATTCACAGCCAAGAATTTTCCACATATGCATGACCCCCGAGTGCGTCACATTGGAAAATGGCAGTTGTTTTAGTGTAAGACCAACTCTATTCTTCCAACATTACTATCACTTTACAATATAGTTAGCATATCATCGCTGTATGGTGTTTTACACACTAAATATTTTGTTGGGCATTTTCAAGACTTGTTTCATGGTCAAAGTCTTTCTTGTTGTCACCTTAAAAACCACAAGCATCTAGTTCTCCTGGTACACTTTCTCATCTACTAGAGAAGGGCTGGAGGATCAGCTTATGTTTCCTACCCACAACTGTATGTCCCAGATGCTCCATGCAAGCGCATCAGAGCAAGCACGACCACTGTGGAAGGAAACCCTGGTTGTCAGGAGAAGAGACAGACTGGACTCCTGAATGAGGGATTCAGATCTTTAGCTCAGCTTGACTGGCAACGTTGCATTGGCTGTGGCTGCGCAGGTTCTCAGTGTAAACCCCCCCCAAGACCACTAAAGTTGACAACATACTAAGAAGCACTTCTAAAAGAATGTTCATAGACAGTAATTTCTGTTGCAACAATGCTGAGTTTTGACATCAATGCCAGGGGCCAAATTTTGCCCTGACAATTGACACTCACCACCAACTCCAGTAATTAATTTAGCAGACGCTTTTATCCAAAGCAAATTACAATATTTCACATGTATATTACAATGAGCTAGCAGTGGGTATCTTGCTCAAGATGGTAGTTAGGGTGCGATTTGAACCAGGAGACTTCTGTATCCTAGCCTGACATTCTACCCATTGAGCCCCCAGGAAACAGGTCAGGTCTGCTGCTGTTTTTTTATAACTGCTCCAGCTATATCAAAACAAGATCACAGAAGCACACTAAAGCGTGTGGTCACCAACCCAAGATCTGCTTCTTTATTGAAGGATTCTGATCACTTCAGCCTTTGGCCTATCAAGAGCCTACTTATGGCTAACTGAGGGCTAGATACAAAACCCAGCGCTAACAGAACTAATGAAACACAAGAAGCTACAACTGCTCCTGTTCAGGAGGAGAGCAGAAAGGGCTTCAGATCAGTCTGAGGATAACGATCGCAGCCTCAGGGCCTTTCAGTCCAAGTGCTGGACCACAGAGAATGCAATTCTTAGAGGATAACAACCAAACGCCCCCTTAGATACAAAGACCTCATACTGTAACGCTCAGTAATATTGAAGCGGTGCTTTGAATATTACCCATACAGACAGCAATGCTTAACACGTGCTGCTATCATAACTTCAAGCACGAGCGTTTTTTCTTTTTTTTTTTTACACTCTGGAAGAGTAGTAAGTTTGTAAAAGTACTTACGTGCACCTTTATATGAACAAATTGTGAATTAAAATCAGCATTGTCTGATGAGAGATTTAATCCAGGACTCTCAATGTCTGTAATTTAAGTAACCTTTTGAAGAACCTTAATATGTAAAAAAGGAGTCAGAAAATGTAAGTGTGTACATGTACAGCTTGGGCCTTTAAGGGATTTAACATTTTATGTCAAATCTTAAACTCCTTTTTAGACTCACAGACAATAGTGCTGCTTTGATTCCATGCCATGGATATTACTCAAATTCAGCTCAGCCTGCTTTGTAACAGAAATTTATCTTTGATGTTCTGCCCTTTCTGCAAGATCAAACGCAGCAATATAAAAAAAGCAGCAGAATTACAAAATGAGGTATAACAGCTATCCGCGGTGTTCCTTTAGCCCCGTGTCCACCTTTTAAAGCCTTTGGCCATTTCAGGGTATTGTTTACGTAACTGGCATATCGTACGATGGCTAGATCTGCATCGCATTTGCCCTGGTTCGTTTTGCTTTATAAGGCGGCCTGTGAAAACATTCCACGGCGGATTACGGTGCTAACATAGCTCAGCTCTCAGTGAGATAAGTGCAGAATTTGCCCTCAAGTTGACTAATTTTTGTTGGTTGTTTTGATCTGATTATTTTGTTGAACTTTTACTAACTTTTACAAAATCCTAAGCATCTTTTGCCAATCTTTTAATTAATGTTAGTAATACTACCGAGTCACTGTATTACCATTACTGTTCATTTATTAGTACATCACTACACACACACACACACACACACACACACACACACCAGTGACAGTGCACATTTGTCCATGTGTGTATATGTAAATGTAGTATATCTGTCTTTGTGCACACACACGCGCACACACACACACACACACACACACACACGTATGTTACACTGCTAGGGAAACAGAGAAGACATGAAGACTTTCAAGGTGTACAAGGTGTACAAGGTGTGTGTGTGTGTGTGTGTGTGTGTGTGTGTGTGTGTGTGTGTGTGTGTGTGTACATACACATATACATAATTTTGCATTTTAATGAAAATGATTTAATGGATCTTAAACTAGTATGAGAGTTGCCAGATATAAACAAAAATCAAGCGTGTGTTTGTGTGTGCGCGTGTGTTCTAGGTCACCTAACCGTAGCCAGATGAGTAACCGGTTACTGAAAGTGGATGGTCAGTTACCCTCTTTCAGTTTCTTATCTTACTCATTTCCTTTAAAAAGCACCACCCTGTTGTGCCTGGAAAACTGCTCCTTACCCTGAAGAAATAAAAGGACTCACATTACCTGCCTTTTTCTGGCCCTGTTACTCACTTAGCCTGACCTCAGATGGTCTAGCTGAGGCCGAGCTTGTCACATGTGTTTTGCCATTCTTCTCACAAGGCGACCCTTTTTTTTTTTTTTTTTTTTTTACTTACACATTTCATCCAGGTAATGACAAAGAGTAGTACATAGAAAAAAAGCTTGAAAATGAAAAACTAAACTATCCTAAAGCTCACGTAGGACACAGAAAGCTTATTGCAGAAAGGAAGGTCATCTAAAACTAAAGCAGGATTAACAGATGTGCAATAAAACTGTCTATGGTGGTGTACTGAATAATGTATAATCCCCATACATAAAAGGTAATTAAACCAGTGACAGAGAAAAGATTATAAAGGAATGGGGCTTATGGTAACTCAGAAAAGGGAAGAATGATCCTTGATTATCTGTAGACGTGTGGGAAATACTGTCTGTTCGGCAGTCAATACAGCCAACTTCACCATAGTCATGAAATCTCTCCTGATGAAATGAGGCATGCAGTTTAATGGTTTTATGATATATTTCTGATATATTTCACAGAGCAGCTTTCAAGTGTGATATTCCATGAAAGTTAAGCATGGCTGGGCTTGGTTAATGCCTGGTTGGAAGACTGCCTGGGAAAGCTGTGGTTTTGCTGGAAGCGGTGTTAGTGTGACAAGCAGGCGGTGTATTAACCCGCAGTCAGTGTGGGTCCTAACTCCCCAGTACAGTGACATTGAAGTTTCTGTAAAAAGTTGAACTGTGCTTCGGACAAGATCAAGGCCATGACTCTCCTTGGTCATAAAATATCCCAGGGTGTTGTAAACAAATATTAGGGGTGCTCCCTGTGCTAAACTTCTCCAATGACCTTTATCAATCATAGCCTCCTAATAATCCCCATGTGTGAACTGGCTGTATCACTCTCTTCTATCCACCTATAAATGACATGTGAGGAGCTTTCTGGCACTTTCTACAGGCGCTGTGCTTTAATCACATGGCGTGTTTCGTGCACGCGCGACTGTGAGGGCGCGTGCGGTTTATACTTTGTGATAAGTCCTGTAAACACATCAGTTTGGGCCGTCGGTTTTAGCATGCGGTGGATACCTTGTAAGACTGTTACGCGTTTCCTCGCGCTTTATTCCCTCCGCTTTCAAACAGAACAGCTGGACCAAAGCCACGCCAATAACTGTAGCTCACGCAGTTTTGGAGACCAGGCAATTGTATTAGCAAATCTGTGTGTCCGCTGAATCTTTTAGGCCAAGGTTTTTCCGTCACCTAACAGCCAAGCGGGCTATATATCCTGAGGAGAATATATGGTCTCACTGTGACAGAGAAAAAGTTGCTGCTATATAATTTGGATTCTTCAAGTAAAGTAGCTAGGAATCGCTTGGGGAGTCGTTCATCAACCGGGAAGCAATCTTTCCCAGGTCTTTATAGCCCGAGGCTTAGAGCTGCAGGTATGCGCTCTCCTGCAAGCGTCCCAGTCACATGACACAAGCGCAATCGCTGTTCCAAGCGCAGGGAACACGGAGCTGCTGAGGTCTTCTTTCGGCTCACAGATGCTCCTTCCGCACTTGGAAGTGGAGCTGTGTTGTCCTTCAGCTATATTTGCAAACAATATGAAGACTTAATAGTGCAGAAAATGTCATAAACAGCAGCGGACCATGCGCTGATGAACGCTTGTTTCATTATCTCGTTAGTTTGAGCGGATATCGGGTTGTGTATCATGTTTCAGCTCTGAAGTGTCTTTATTCTTCTCCTCTGTGAGCCTTTGATGCAATCAGAGCTGTTGGCATCATCCCACGGGTGACAGTTTTCGCTGACTATGTGCAAATATCTGGCTTTTTTTTTTCTTATAATCAGCAATGTAATCCAATTATCAAGCTAAGGTGACAAACAGAAACAAACAAACAGATTAGCATAAGCCAAACAAACAGAAATTTGAAGGAGTAATAAAATAAATGTATTGATTTATATACCGGTACATTTCTTTTACTGTGCCTTCAGTTCTTATGGGTTTATAAGGTATAAGGATGCATTGACTCAAATGTAGTAATTGTATTATTAACAAACATGGAAGATTCTCCAGACACCCTTCAACACACAGTATTAATGAACGCTGCAAAATGGCCCTCACACCAGCTCTGAGGGTAATCCTGTATGTTTCAAACATAACACAGACTGCCATCAATAATTAAGCAGCTTCAGGGCCGCCACTGAGAGAACACTCCCTTTCGACGCATTGGCCGTTTTACAAATGAGATCACAAACGGCATATTATGGGGTGCCATTTACTGCGAATGCATATCTTTCTTGTTCCAATCACCACATTCATATTTGTGTTTTGCCAGCTGTAAGATTTATTTAGTGTTGCAACTTATATAAATAAAGACGTGGCCAGTGTAATGTATCCTACAGAACCCATTTATTGTGTCGTTTGCAGGACTTCATAATGTCAAAATTTAATAAGACCTTCCTTTTAGGTAACAGCACTTTATATTATCTGTACATAATGTTATATATTTTAAGTATGATTCATACAAAGGCTAAATGGTTGTAACAACAGAAGCTAAAACCTTACGTAATCACTGTAAGCACAGTAAACCAGAATTTGTCCGAAACAATCCGTCTGGCATAACCGCAATCAAAGTCGTATCGCAGTTTCCCCAAAATGTTTCATGTCGATTCGACATAAATCCAGGCGCTGCAAATTTGATGTACAGCACTGGGTGCTGTTTTCCTCAAAGCAGAACCGAAGCAAAATAACTCAGTCGTTTACACGTTACAGGATTATGGCCCCTTGACTGAGTTATTCGGAAAAGGAATGAATCTCAACACCATCGCGGCAAGGCTGGAACGTGAACAAGCTCAATGCAAAAAACTGCCGGCGTGCTCCTGAATCAAGAAGCACTATCAAATAACGCCGCGGGTGGTGGGGAAAACACCGTAAACCACGTGAGCCATGGTGAGTCATTAACTAATGGGGTAGAAGCTTAACTAAAAGGTGAAATGGAGAGACAAGAGCCCAAGTCTAAAAGCGACGTAATGTAAGAACAAGCACAACGGCAGAGCTCTGTGGTCTGAATTAGGCTCGGTGGTCCTGGAGCAACATGACAGACACAAATATTACTTAAGAGAGCGCAGTGATGGTTAGGACCAGAAAGTGCTGGGAAACAGATGAGCAAGCAGTTAGGAGTATCCTTGGGTTACTGGCAGAGAAACCACAGTGCAGCGGTTTCATTTTAGTGATAGCAAAGGAACTGATGTAAGACACGTAAACAAGACGTGAACATGAAACAGATGCACCAAATGCTGGGCGTTTATAAAATATTATCATCGCACCTCTTTTGCCAATGAATGTGTTACTGATGAAACGTAGCGACCCAGGTGTGGGATAAGCCTAAGAAATGCTGTCTTACCTCAAGATTGTGTGGCCTGTTGGTCTTACCTCAGGACTGTGTGGGCTGCTGGTCTTACTTTTAGGACTGTTTGGAGTGATGATCTTACTTCAGCACTGTGTGACCTACTATTGGAACACAAGAGGAAGAAAAGGATTTAGCCCACATTAAGATCTTCATTGCATAGTTAATCATCAGAAATCTAGTTTAGACTCATGAACACAAGAATCAAATTAGAATAATACTAAGTCTGAAACTGCAGAGAATATAAGACTCAATCAGGATGTCAGCTCCAAATATTATCAGCATAACAGTCAGAACCCCAGGTAAGAAAAACTGTACACGGAATTTGTCATTTCACATACTGAAGTTCAATTTCTGTGAATTGGCTGCATTAAAATGCATTGACATTTTCATCTTTGAAAGCAGAATGTGTCAACATGCATGCAACAGTTTGTCTCCAAGTTCCATATTTATGATGATGTTTTTTATTACAATTTGCACAGTTCATGGCATTATCTGAGCAAAAACAAACTTCCTGGCATACTACACTCTTAACTGATCCAGCTGTCAGTTTGCAGATGTTGCTTCAGATGAACACACCGTGGCAGTTCCACAAAGACAGAGGGCTTCATAGCGAAATTTAAACCTTAGTACGGGCTAATAATAGCTAATGTTATGGGAATATCACGTCTTCAAATGAAACGTTTACAAACCCTTACTAATTTACTAATTGTGAATTGGCAGGCTAAATTAAAATAAAACAAAAAAGCCATTCATTTCATGGTTAACGTTATCAGAAACCCTTCTCGATAAACCGTATAATCGATTCAAAGCCAAGACTAACATAGCTCAAAGTTAACGTTAGCTTTCTAGCTAACATTTAATCATTCAATAAGTTAACTAACAAGACATTCACGTACTTTTCTTGGTGAGTTTTTGTAGTGACGGATGAAGTTGAATTCGTGGTCCTGTCATTGATTTCTGCACAACAAATTTTGCGTACCGCCGTTTTTCTCTTATAACCGTCACCAACAACATAATCCTTGAATCCAAATTATTATTTTCCGACAGGACTCCTCCATGATAGAGACGTGTGGCGCTTTGGCCGCGTGCTGCTCTGCCGCGTGCTGCCAGGTTCGCGCGCTTTGCAATAAAAAAAATCTCCAAATCACGTTTCAAAAAGAAGTCGTAATTTCTCAATATCGGGGGAAAGAAATGCAGATATTTACTTTAAAAAGTCAAGTCCTTTCAGGTCATCTGTCTCAAGTCAAGTCTCAATTTATGAGTTCCATGTCAAACCCAAATCTAGTCTTTTTTTTGGTCAAGCAAGTGTCAAATTCTTAAATTTTTGACTTGAGTCCAGAGGCAGAAATGTCATTTGACTTTTGGGGTAGGGGGGGTGCTACAAGAAATATTTCTCAAGAGCAACTCCTGAGGGGAACAGAAATGACATACCTTGGTTTACAGTGACATGCTAGGTGGGTGGGACAGCCTTTGGAAGGGTGGGACATATCCCCCTGGGATTAACACTTATAATTAACTCTGACTCGAGTCAAGCCATGTGACTTGAGTCCTGCACCTCTGTCAGGCAGTGAGGCAAGGGGATACCGGCCAATGGAGTTGACTGCCACATCACTATGGAGAGCTCCGTGTCATGTGAACCGAGCCGGTAGGCTCACAAGAGGTCTCTGTGCTCCACTGAGCCAAAACATGACATAGTGACATGAACGTTCAAACACTCCAAGGGGGAACCTCAGCTCGCTTGTTCTTAAATCTCTTGGCCTCACGGACGGTAACTATAGTGTTTGAAACCTGTGATTTAGTGTTGCCATGTGATTAAAACAGGGATGGGGAATAATGGTCCTACAAGGCCGCTATATCTTAATTCAAAATCAATTACACTGTTGCAACACATTCTTTCTTATCGTTTTCATGTGTATGTGCTCAGTTCTCTTAATTTATTGACAGGAAATAAAAGTTTCAAAAAAATGTTTTAAGTGAGACTCGATCTGTAACAAAAATATACATCACACATGCTTTTTGAATTCTTATTAAATATTAATACAGCTTTTGAGACTTCCTGAAGTGACACAGTAATTATACAAAAAAAGTCAATAATGTAAACGTTTAAATGACATTAAATTAAAAGCCGAAATTGTCGGAATCAAAACCAGCTCCTGCTGTGGCCTCCCGGACCGTAATTCCCCTCCTGCAGATTAAAACACGAGATACGATGAGTTTTGTACATGCATCTGATACATATCCAGAAAAGCACAGCACTAAATGCTTGTAAGAATAAATCACCTTCAAGGTTATAATAAAACACTTAAACTATTAGTTTAATAACAAACCTCTCTTCAAAACTTTTTTTGCATTTAAAAACCAGCAAAGATGAATTTCCAGGTATCACATAATCACCTTTTATTTGATAATTTCAGAAATTAAATTGAGCGCAGAAAATTGACTGCAAACCATGGATGTAATTAGGGAAAACACGTGGTAAGGACTTTTCTGTAGAATTGTTATATGAAGTAACTGCGTTACCTGCAAATGCATTTTAACTGACGCAGTAAACCGACGGATCTGTGCGTTCGTCTATGTGCACGTTGTGCTACAACATTTGGGTGCCATTATTTGCGGTGTCAAGTTATTTTATGGCTTCACATCTGTAAATATTTCACCTGAAAATTCTGACCCAATTTTAATTCCCCAAAGATATGACACAGCTGCATTATACAATTTATAACAACATTAATGTGTCGTTGGGAAAAAAATGGATGACAAAAATATGATTCCATTCCCTTTTACTCCCACTCCCGGCAGAGGGTCACTCCTGAGTTGGACATCATTAGTCAGACAAGTTCACATGAGGCTTCTTCTAAAATACATACTATAAGACTTTAACGAGCACTGTGAACACGCTGTCTGGGATACACTGTGTTCTCCTGTGCTGTACAATGGTGTGCTGTGTTCTGCTGTGTTGTGCTATGGTGTCTTGTGTTCTGTGCTTCTGTGCGTTGTACTACGTAGCAGTGTTACATTGTGCTGTGTTGTACTGTGTTCTGCTGCTTTAAACTATGTAGCACTGCGTTATGCTGTGCTGTGTTTAATGTGTTGTGCTGTGTTGTACTGTGTTCTGCTGCTTTAAACTATATAGCACTGCGTTATGCTGTGCTGTGTTTAATGTGTTGTGCTGTGTTGTACTGTGTTCTGCTGCTTTAAACTATGTAGCACTGCGTTATGCTGTGCTGTGTTTAATGTGTTG
>JABJVR010000043.1:1292608-1350182 GCA_025773905.1 Chitala chitala | reverse complement strand
CCCCACCACCGCAAGTAATACCACCACCACCCCCACCACCATTACTACTACCACCACCATCACCACCCTTACCACTAATACTACCACCACCCCCACTGCTATTACTACTTCCACCACCATCACCACCCTTACCTCTAATACTACTACCACCACCACCACCCCCACCACTATTACTACTACCACCACCACCCTTACCTCTAATACTACTACCACCACCACCCCTTCCACTATTACTACTACCACCCCCACCACTGTTACTACTACCACCACCACCTCCCCCACCACTATTACTACTAGAACCACCACCCCTACCACTATTACTAAAACCACCACCCCCACCACTATTACTACAACCACAACCACCCCCACCACTATTACTACTACCACCACCCCCAGCACTATGACTACTACCACTACCACCACACCTACCACTATTACTATTACTACTAGAACCACCACCCCACCACTATTACTAAAACCACCACCACCACCCCTACCACTATTACTACAACCACCACCCCTACCACTATTACTACTATTACTACTACTACTACTACAACTACCACCACCATGACTATTGCCACTACTAATACTTCTACAACTACTTTTAATAATACTACCACCACCCCTACCACTACTACCACTACTACTACAACCTCCAGCACCACTACCACTACTACTACTGTTACTGTTACTACCACTAGCATCACCACCATTACTACTACCACTGCTACTATTATTACTATTGTTGTTGTTAAAAAACCTGACAATGGTTTTAAAAAACGTGATTTATTTTTATTTTATATTGTTTTTGTCATTCCAATTCATTTCCCCAGCTGAGTAAAAGAAAACTCTACCAAGATTTTGACCCTGCAAAAACATTTCTCACAAAACCATTTTGCGATGCATTTAACCTTTTGGTGGATCAGACCAGCATGTATGGATGTGGCTCATTAGAGAACATGGGAGCTAATTATCCGAGGAGCACAGGAAGGCGGAGAAGACAGAGGGCCGGACTGCTATGGGCTCATCTCCGGACGTACGTGGGCACAGGAGCATGGCATATCCATCAGGCGAGGCAACTTTCAGGTACAAACTTCCCTTAATCATGTACCGACACTTTTTTTAGCCACTATTTATAGGCTGTGCAATTATATCTGCGACAGTGTTCTCAGCAGCTACAGTGTTGCATTTGTATTGTGTGTGTGTGTGTGTGTGTGTGTGTGTGTGTGTGTTGGGGGGGAGTACTGTATTAAGCATCTCCATGCACACACTACCACTCCGTACCACCACCAATGGGTATATAATTCCTACCACTCCCAATCCCACCCATTTTCCTGGATTTATTCCTGTATCGTCCTTCACAGAGTGCAACTCATACGGTCTTCTTTATGTTTTCTCAGATATGAGATACATAAAAGGTCAGACCATTAAACAGACTGTTTTCTTCAAAGGCTTTGAAAATTTTTCACAGAATGGGGGGGAGGGGGGTGGACGCAGCAGTGGTCCCGCGCTGAAAGTGACTCACGGAAGGCTTGCGAACACAGCCGGCAGTGAAAAAGGGGCGATGAAGGCACGAGGCTGGAGATGTGGAGAAGAGAGATAGAGACGGCACTGACAGCTGGAGGTGTCACATGTGTCCCTGGCTGCCACCGCCCACTGTGTCTGCCATTACACATCCATTACAAACACACTGGGTACATCACCAAAGCTTTCCAAGCAAGTTCTGACTGTTAGCAGACCTTCTTAACGTTACTGCACCAGGCCTGTATGAAGAATGAGCTGGTACCTCAAACCCTTCCTGATACCCCACACTTTGGGGTGACCCTAAATTGTATTTTCTGTATGTGTGTGTACACGTGTGTGTGTGTGTGTGTGTGTGTGTGTGTGCGCGTGTGTGTGTGTGTGTGTGTGTGCGTGTGCGCGTGTGCGTGCGTGCATGTGTGTGTGTTGACAATACTTTCTACACTCATTGTTGGTGATTAGCTTATTTAAATTTTAAAATAAAGCATATTTAACTGCACAGGTGTATTCTGCTAGAACTCTTAATTATATTCCCAAAATATTCTTAATAAAAACCTTACTGGCCTTTCACCACTGGTTTCCCGTACTTGAAATAAGGGCATTTTCACACACAAGAAAAGGAAACGTACAACTTGCTGTACACAGCCAATTAAAGTAGCTACTACACTTTTACTTCTCTTAGCTGTAGAAAAGAATCATCTTTTGGTAAAACTTATTTTTTTAGGCAAGTCTACTGAATGTATGCATGGTAATTATTAAAAAACAAGGTAAGGGATATTAATTTACCTTGAAATAAGACTGAATAATTAAGTGTCCAACAGTGCTCTCATGTGCTATTGCCATTTAGCATCAACAGCCCAGACCTTCCAGCTGTTAGTTTACAGAAAGCCAAATCAAAATCATAGATTTTGAACATTTTTACCACAAACTTTTCAACTTTTCCTCATTTCTGCCTGTTTTGTCAGTTTAGTGGTAAAATTTGCTTGCGCTTAAATTCAACTTGTATTTACATTGTAGTAATCTCTATAATTTACCATTTCAAATTCAATAAAAATTATACAGATTTATTGTTAATTGCATAGTTTGATACAGTGCACAATATGTGGATTTTTATATCAACTCAGATTTATATTTGTTGAACTGTATGAAAAGGTTAAACACAAACATCAATGAAAATAGCACAAATGTTTGTATATGGTTATTTTTATGATGTGCCTTGAATTTCCAAAGACATGAAAAGCGCCTGACGTAGTTTTAAAGGTGCGCAATAAAAGCAGCAGTGGTTTGTTTGTGTTTTTGTGCTCATAGGTCAACTTGTGTCAGTTTCTTCACATCTGAACAGTTACTGAGTCACACGCCACACCACCCCCATCTCAGTGTCAGCTGCGCTCTGTCAAATTCACTTGAGCTTTCCTCAGCACCACATTTGGAATCCATAACAGGAAATGGAACAGGAACAGGAAATGCCTGTATGTGGCTTTGACAGGACCAGTTGAGACAAACCCAGATCCACGATGATCTCAAAGTGAACTTTTTACATTTGAGGCGGACCTTCTGTAGCGTCCCTGAATTTACTTGCAGTGTTTTAGTCCAACGAATATCGCAGGTTTCAATACAAATACAACAATTATAGACGATTTATGAATGTTCTTGGGTTTTAAAGCAGTGATTAAATGAGGCCCAAGTATTGCAGGGAATTCATTGTTAACTTCAGAAACATTAGTAAGCATTACATGGGACCTTTTTCATATATGGGTGTGATGCAGAGTTAGTGTTTAAACATAAAAGTACAGACATTCTGTGAGTGAAGTCTATGGGTTGTGGGCAGCAGCAAAATCACATGATTAGCGTTATCTATTTTCTCAGGCCAGCACATGGCAAATACTAGCTGTGCACAAGGGACAGCATATGTTACAACCATACAGTCAGAGAAGATATATGGATCTTCTGAGGAGCTGCAGGTCGTCTGATCAGCCCAAAAGCCCCTTTGTGTATGCTGAACCACAGACCTCTTTTTTTTCATGGCTGCTCACTTGAAGTAGAACTGCTGGCAGGCATTAAAAAACCCCAGCTCAGCAATGGAGTCTCAGTACCGGACATCAGCTTACTTCACACACTCTTATTTCCATTTTCACTCCTAGGGCAAGAGGTCAGCAGCTGACAGGCACTCCTGCGCCTCGAGTGTGCCTGAGCCTCCAGCATGCCTGTTGCCTCCCGGGCCTCTCTACTGCACTGCTGTTAGACTCAGATACTGCCATTTAAAGGGCCCAGGGCACCATGGTAACTAAAGTCATCGCTGTTCACTTCCACCAAGACACTGCTCAGTTGCAGCACTGGTTTTTCAAGGTGATTTCAAAACGTTATGGAGCAATCACAGCAAGATGCCTGTGAAGAGCTGGGTTGCAAAACCCAACAAACATGTGGAGGATTTACTAATGTACCTTCTCCCCATAAAACGCCTGCCTCATTTTAATTTGTATGTAAAAGCGAAGTCGCTCTTTGCATTTGACCGTGACGATACCACAAATGTTCTCAAAATTAGTTTCTCTTTTAGCTTTGTTGTACTGAAGGTGTCTAACAAAGAAAAGCTTGCCTGTATGTGAAGTTTCAGAACCGTCTCCTTCTGCAGGCTCTAATCCTCTTGATTTTACCTTTGTGCCACAGAAGAAGATGAAATCTGCCGATTTAAATAATTCAGCACCATAAGAAATATTAAAAAAAGGCTACATGTGGCCCCCTCAGCCCCCAACTTCCTCTGTGCCTTCTCCTCTCAAAGACAGAGCAATTTAATCAGAAAAGGCGCATAAACACAGGGGAGGAGGGTGTTATAAAATTTCCACTGAAGACCTGAGTGATACAGCGAAGTTTCCGTTTTATGATTTTTTGCTTTATTTCTTTGAACACAGTTCCAATAGTGCAGCTTCACTCTCCCTTCCTGAGTGGGAAGCTGTCTCTTCTTGTTAAGGCAAAGCACTGCAAATAAAAGCACGCTTCCTCTTTTCTGTCTAGGCCCAACGCCTCTCTCCTGCTTGGCAACCGTCGCGACTTTGGAGTCGCGCTGCTCGAGGTGGAGGCGACGCTTCAGCCCCCTCTTGGTGGAAACGGTGTGAGCCTAGGTGTGCAGGGTTACAGCTAAGCCTGCAGAACATGTGCTTATCCTCTCTGCTGCTCCAGAAGTGGAGGAAGGTGAGCTGTGTTCTGTGAGTGAAGGAGCAGCCTTCTGGGAGGAGAGAGGCAGAGCTTCTCTGACTGAAGGAGCAGCCTTCTGTGAGTGAAGGAGCAGCCTTTTTTAAGCAAAGGATCCTTGGAGAGGAGGAGAAAATGCTACATGTATCTAACTTGATCAGCACCAAAGAGTTTCATTAAAGCACCAGGCAAATTACTCAAATGATCTCATACAGAGAGGTGAACGTTCCATGCCGTCTCCAAAGAAACCATGAAAATTAAGAATGGACAAAAAATTTTAATAGTCAGTGTGTGCTTCCTTACATTCAAGTTTCTCTTTATAGAGTACTGGTCCTAAGCCCCAGAGACACAACACTGGGTCTCAACCATCCTTGCATGCAACTGTGCTTTGGTACAGAAAATTACAAACGACAACATAAGTGTCTTCTTTCTTAAATGCCTGGAAAATGAGAACTGGCAAGCCTGTATTTATTATCCATCCATCCATCCATCCATCCATCCAGTATCTTAACCGCTTATTCCTGGCGAGGGTCGCAGGGAAGCCTGGAACCCATCGTAGAGCACATAGGGCGCAGGGCAGGGGACACCCAGGGCGGGGCTCCAACCTACCACAGGGCACACACACACACTACGGGCAATTTAGACACACCAATCAACCTAACCCGCATGTCTTTAGACCATGGGAGGAAACCAGAGCACCCGGAGAAAACCCACCAAGCACAGGAAGAACATACAAACTCCACGCACACAGACCCAAGGTGGGAATTGAACCCCAGGCCTGGAGGTGCACAGCAACAGTCTGTATTTATTATCTGCATAAGCAATGTCAGTCAATGTAAGATATATTGCTATAGCTTTTCTTTGTTTTTTTAAGGCCCACTTTACATAGGTTCTGTCTGACAGCAGCAAAGACGCACTAATTGTAGCCCCTGATTGGCAGTCGGCCCAGAGGTGATGGCTGCTGACACATGGGGCACAGGCGATGGGGGGTGGAGAGCTGGGCATGTCTGACCCGTGACGGTCTGCTGCAGCCCTGCCGACAGTGCGGCTATCGATTTGCGACATTCACCTGTATGCTGTCAGCTCCAAACAAGAGCTGGAACGATTACGCAAGTTCTCGGCTGGAACTGAAGACGAAGATAACATCTTCTCGAGTCCACGAATGGCAGAAGATGCTGTGCTGAGGGGTGATAAAGGCTCTGGCTGCTATTCAGCGCAGCCATTCATGTCTGCTCGCTCCTTATGTCTTTTCTCTCCTTTCTTCTCTGCCTTTTCTTGTTCATTATTTCCCATTTTGTTCTCGCCACAATGACATTCCATCTGATACAAAGGAATCCTGTCATTATCTTTCAAATGCACAACAGCAAGACTGTCGGTAAAGGCCAGACTATTCAGCAGCAGTACAATGCAAGAGTAAAAAGTGATGAATACATAATTAGCAGAGCATCTATTATGACAGAGTGAAAATGACTCTATATGATTATTTTTAAACATTACAGTATTTTTTAAAATTATTTGTCCTTCTATGAAAGATGTTTATGAACTGTAGCCTTCTGACTAAAACTTTTGTTTTGTACTATGTGTAGATTACCGAAATCTGTTATGTACTATATACGAATTACGGAATCCCTTGTTGTGTACTATATGCAGATTACCGAAATCTGTTGTGCACTATATACGAATTACGGAATCCCTTGTTGTGTACTATGTGCAGATTACCGAAATCTGTTGTGCACTATATACGAATTACGGAATCCCTTGTTGTGTACTATGTGCAGATTACCGAAATGTGTTATGCATGATATATGAATTACAGAATCCCTTATTGTGTACTATGTGCAGATTACCGAAATCTGTTATGTACTATATACGAATTACGGAATCCCTTGTTGTATACTATGTGTAGATTACTGAGACACTTGTGTACTATATGCAGATTACAGAAGGATTATTGTGTACTCTGTCTAGATTACTGAAGCAGTTGTTGTGTACCAGGACTGCAGAAGCATGTTACATCCATTGTGCAAATTCGAGAGGCCTTTCTTACTTATGTGCATATTAATAAAACACACAGTGTTCACAGCTCTGCTCAGGATGGATATCTCACCTAACCATAGGCACACATTTAAAGCCACCTCCTCTTCTTTTGTCCCAGGTGTAAAACCTGGCTGGGTACTTTTACCTACTATTTTTGGTCTTGCAGTAAAATACAGAAATATTGGACTAATATAACTTATGAAATTGGAAATTTTCTGAAAGTCAAATTGGATTGTGACCCCTTGTCTTTGATTTTGGACCTCCCTGACAAAAGGAGACTCTCATCCAGTAAGAGGCGGCTCTATAACACACTTATCTTTGCAGCTAGGAAGAACATTTTATTGCAGTGGATAAGACCCCAACTGTAAGTAACTGGCACAGAATATTAATGTCTTTAATACTACTCGATAACCAAACGTGTACCCTGTGATCACTTCTATAGGGTGTGAGAGTCCTATATTGTGTCCACTGACTTGAAGTTGTCAGCTGTGTTACTGCTGGGTTCCCCCTGTCATTAATTGGAGCCCACCCAAAACTAATTGACCTCACCAGCTCTGTCACCAGCCTGTGCCGGGCTGGTGCTGGGGAGCCTGTTTAACCCACGCTGTAGGACCTGGCCCATGGATGTTTGTGTCTGTGATTTTTTTTTTTTTTATTCTGTTCTAAACCCTGTGCTCCCCCTTTTCCTGTTTAATATTATTTATTAACATTTTCAATAATTATTGCTATTTTTTCATATTGTAGGACCAAATTGTAATTGCTGTGTTGTCTGAAACCTTAAAATCATATATAGTATATATATAATGGAAGTGAGTGTAATATACTAGGCACCAACGGAACATTTTGTCCCTTACATTGATATGTAGGAAGTAGAAAAAATTGGCAAGTTTAGGGATTTGACTGAATTTGACAAGCACCAATTGAGCTACAGTAGCTCAATTCTACATGTACAGTAGCACAATTGTAATGGCTAAACAACTGGGTCAGAACAATTCCAAAAATTGCAGCTTTTGTGGGATGTTCCTGTTCTGCAGTGGTCAGGACCAACCAAAAGTGGTCCAAAGAAGGAAAACTGGTAAACCACCAACAGGGTCATGGGTGGCCAAGGCTCAATCATGCACATTGGGAGCAAAGGCTGGCCCCTGAAGTCCGATCCAACAGAAGAGCTACTGTAGCTCAAATTGCAGAAAAAGTTAATGCTGGTTCAAACTGACAGATGTCAGAGCACACAATTCATTGCAGTTTGTTGCGTAAGGGGCTACATAGTCACAGACCAGTAAAGGTGCCCATACTGACCAGAGTCCACCACCACCTAATGGCAGTGGCCTTGTTTAGCAGGATAATACACTCTGCCAAACTGCAAAATTGATTCAAGATTGGTTTGAGGAACACAAGAATGAGTTTGAGGTGTTGACTTGGCCTCCAAGTACTCCAAATCTTAATCCAATTGAGCATCTGTGGGATGTGCTGGAAAAACAAGTCTGATCTATGGAGGCCCCACCTCGGTAGGATCTGATGGCTAGGTGCCAGATACCACAGTATACCTTCAGAGGTCTAGCTGAGTCCATGTGAGGTTTGCTGCTCTATTTGGTTAGCAGGTTTAGAGTGAGGCAGTAGATACAGACCCTCTTTATTACCACGTTAAATTTACTTGCAAGACTCCCATGATCTAGTCCCTGCATGCGCAACACAGATGCAGTTTCACCTGGCTAATGTAGTAAAGATGTTCCCTTCTGTCTTAACTCACACACTCAAGGTTTATTATAATCAGCAGCAATGGGCAACTCGAGGAATGTGGGCTCCATGTGAATTTTGCAATCTAATCAACCTCAGGATTTATGCATGCCATTTGTTGGCATCGTTGCGTTTTTGTCAGCTAAAATTATGCATATTTACCTGCTGGCACACCTGAATGTTTCACCTGGTTAATCTCATAGCCCAAGCAAGCAGGTATATGACACCTGTCCCTGGTTTTGAGGAAAATCACCTTATGTGAGTCTTCACCACCTGGTTGCCTGTTGTCATTCAGAACACATTCCTCTCATAAACCGATAAAAACGATTCCAATGCAAAATCAAGTTGAAGTGCGATGCTTTTAAAATGATCTGATGCAGCATGTGTCTGTCAATCTGAATCACCCCTCGGCCGTGTCTGAATTTTATAGCCGAGCTAGAATCACAGAGCTGATAAATGTGATTGACAAGTTCTTGCATGGCAGAATATAATACTTTACTTACATGTAGTGGAATGTCACATTAGGTGTGACAAAGAGCTTCCAGTTGAGCACATGCACGTCAGCTGTCCCCACACATGCAGATTAGCAAAGCAGCCATCGTAAAGCTAAGCTCCCAATCCAAGGACAATGTGCAGGAAGAGACTCATTACAAGGATCCCTCTCGTTCATCTGGCAAAAAACGGGCCATATTTACGCTTTTTCTAATATTTGATTCGTTCACGGCGCACAGCAACCTCAGAGAACTCCCAGTACCCCTCCTCTCTGTCTTCCACCTCTCTGGTCCATAATAAACTGGTTGTTTGCCTCCAGGCTAAATCAGCCACCCAGCATTCCTGCCCTCTGCTCAGGAGACGAATGCAGCAGAACATATGTCTGCTACATATATTTATAATACCCACACAACCAGCGCATTACTAATGAAAGGGCCCTTTAACCAATTATTGCATCACACACTGTGAAAATCTCAGTTTTACCTCTCGGTTGTGTTAAAAGCCGCTTCTTGTGTTTCGATTGCAGCATAACTGAGATAAGGGTAAGCGCAGATAAAAGAAAATCAAATTAAATTATTAATCAACCAGAAAGAAAAATGTCTTCCAAACACAGCGATCAGTGTGATTTTAGGCTGCAGAACAGTTTTGAATACATGATTGTAGCTGTGGTGGTCTCAGCTGTTGTAGAAGCAGACGTGTGTGTGCGTGTGTGTGTGTGTGTGTGTGTGAATTGAATGCAGCTAGACCTGTTTTAATATTAACACTTGATGATGCACTTTGGATATGAAATTATTTTGACATGCCTTTAAAATGTACAATATATAACTTTTATGTATGATTCTTCCAGTGTTTAAAAGATTTATGTAACAATGATAACATTATAAAAATTATATAATTTTGTACTGTTATTGTAATAACTATTGTAATAATTCTTGTATTTATAAAAAAGTTTCAACTAAATGTAATTCACTGCAGAAACAAGAATTTGGTTTCGTTTTGTGGTTTCTCACTTATTACTTGCTCTTGTTATAAATTAAGAGGGATATTACAATTATTGAAAACTGCGCTGCAAATCCTTTGTGCTATGCAGATGTGTTATCAAAGGCTTCTGACATTCAAGTTGCTGTTTAATTTCAAAGCAGTCACAAGTGTTGTTATTTTAGTTTTGTTTATGCTCTGCAATGTTAGAATCATCAAACTGTACTGTGTCTGAACATCTATGACGTGGGGAGGCCGTTTGTCTCTTTAAACAAGATGCTCTGAAGTCAGTAGATAGAAGAGGCACGTCTCCTCCATGACGAATGGCAGATTCCGGATGAACCCCGGATGCCCTCTCACCAGGACCGGAAGCGGTTGCTACTCTGCCCACGCCGCACATTAAGTTGTGCTTTTCCCTAGCGGACATGCTCTGCCAGCTGACGGCCAGAACACGTCTGGCCAGATCGCAGGCGGCATCCTGCAGGGTGGAGGTGGGCGGGGAGGTGGCGTTTCTGGGTTCTTGTTCATGACAGCGGTGCTCTGGTCCAGTGCAGGGGGACTGGGGGGGTGAGGGCAGCTTGACTGCATGCAGGCCTCGTCTGACGCCTTAGCAGTGAGTCTAAGCACAGACCGGCTGCTTTGCACTGCCTTGTGCCTATTTTTACTTCTAAACAATATTCCACATCCAGAGAAGCAGGGGGGATCTCAAGGACAATCTGCCAATTACACAATAGCAGACAATTCTTTATTCTCGCAGTACAGAATCTAGCTTAGACCTGTATCTCCTTACAGGTAATCTGAAGTAAAACAAGCTGTCATACCAAACAGTGACTTATATTACACAACACAAAGTTCACATCCATTAAAACATAAAGAACACATAACAACATAAAAGGTTTTTTGTTTTCCAGCTAGTTGTTAAGGGAAACAGCTGCCTCTGTGACTTGTGAGACATAAATGGGACGTTGGCAGTGTGAAGCTATAGAATTTGTCATACAAATAATACGTAAAATTTAAAAGAAAACAAGAGGATAGTGTTAATAAAGCAATATTCTCGCTGTGCTACTAAAACACATTACAAATATAATGAATGTATGCATGTTTAGCAAAGTAAAGCCAGTACAAACCTAGGTAACTCTTAGAGGGCGGGAATCATGATCATCAAATCTTCCCGTTTTATTTTTACATTGTGACTGAATCACTGGAATCTTGATGGGAGAAGTAAGAATTCTTTGGCTACATTATGTACAAAACACACACTGGAGGGTGCTTAGCCTCTGTGTCAGTTACATTCACATGAACAAAACCGTGCCTTCCTGGACCATGTGGGCAATGCTGATGTTGACAGCAATGAATAATTCCTCTGAAATTCCCCCTCCCTCCTCAATTTTATTAGACATTTTAGCTACAGCCTGTGATCTGGCTGTAATACAGTGGTGTGGACACCAGTAGCTAGAGTTTCTAATCTGTCTGCATGATGCTAGGTTCTCTTAAGACTTCAGCACTTGTGGCCAGAATCTGGCAGGCACTTATAACTCCTGCCGGTAGCAGTCTGTTTAAATCTCCTTATAAAAGAAAGGTCAAATAACATATTAGATTTGAAACACTATCTAGATAAACTGGGATCACATGCAGCGGCAAGTATGTTTGAAATGTATTTTCCTGTAGGTCAGCGAAGATCATGTACATGTCTGTATACCTGCTAGGTAGTTTGTCAGGCTGCACTGGATTATTATAGAGCTCATCCTGGCCAAACCAGTGAAGACAGCTGTCCAGACTGGTTTACAAGCAGTCTTTTCTTTCTTTGGTCTTTTCCTCTGTTGGTATGTTCTGTCTGCAGCCTGGTTATTGGAAATAAATGTTTTGTTTTGCAAGTCTGTGCTTAGGTTTAAGTTTTTAAATATAACAATACCTTTAAGGCAGTAATTTAGGACATTATCTTCATTGCTGTCAACTGTATTGAACACAGGTATGATATATAACATTTTTGATATCAATATTACAATATAGAGTAGCTTCTGTTTCTCATAACGTAATTTCTTAATATTAGCTTCTAGAACAATGTGCTGCAATGTACTCATCAAATCCGCAAACAAGCGGACAAAAGAATCACAGCCTTAATAACAGGGTTTTTGCAGATAAAGTGTATCTTTGAATGCCACTCTTATTTACAGTAACGACCACAATACCCAAAGGCACATGAACTGTGTGTCCCCCCTCCCCTCATGCAGGAGGCTGCGCAGCATCCGGGCAAGGACTAAGAGACTGAAGGACAGCTTCTACCCGGACGCTGTTCCCACTGTAAGTACTGTCCCACACGAGCTGCTGTCTCGGAAATGCTGACCGCACTGTTGCGCTTAACTAATATTGGTCTTCAACGCTGTTAACTACGCACTGATGTACGGTTTAATGTTTTAATACTTTTATAACTTACTGTATCTGTTTACATTTTAATATGATTGGGGGGACATCTACATCTATATTGTTTTTATCGACATTGTTCGTGTTGTTTTTATAATGTTTATTATTTTTAGTCCCTACCGAGACTTGAGTACTATATTTCGTTCCTCATTCCAACGATGGAATGACAATAAATGAATTGAATTGAATTGAATGTTTAAACATGTTAATTTGTCACCTACTTTGAACTGATGTAGTTGCCTGCCACAGACACACATATACGTTCACATTACGTCATGCACCAATAGAGAGGCACTGAGATCGTGATATAGAAATGTTCCATCCTGAAGTCATAAGGACACCCCCTTGCTCCTTGCCCCCAGCTGGCCTACAATACACCATGTTATCACAGTAACTGCCTCCTTTTGCAAGCGCGTGGAGCTTCACCTCTGTCCCACCATCACTGCAGATCACAGGTTGCATGGACACTTGTGTGAGTTCTGCTTGGGTGTGATATTATTATCAGCACCATGGAGAGCAGCAACACACTGACACTGCAGCCAGTAAAACAGGTACAGGATTATTATTATTATTATTATTTATTTTTTTTTTTTTGTAAAAAAAAGTCATTACAAATTTCCTACATATTTCTGTGCTTTGTATATTTGAGATAACTTTGCTTTTTCTTTTTGCACATTTGCGAGGTCATGGATTCAAGCCTGTTCTTGGTGCTGTGTAAGGAGTTTGCAGGTTCTCTGCACATACGAGTTTGCTCTAAATGCCCTGGTTTCCAAGCACAAGCACCTTCCAAAGACAAGCAAGTTAAATGGACTGAGGAATCTACATTGCCCTTCATTTCTGTGTGTGAGTGTGTGTGTGTGTGTGTGTGTGTGTGTGTGTGTGTGGTTTGACACCCTGTTTATGGGTACAACCTACTTTGAACACTATGCTGTCTGGGATAGGACTACAGGCCATCAACAAAAAGTGGTTTAAGTGGCTGGAAAATGGGTAGATGAATAAATAAAGAAAACAAGAACAAAACCTGTGGAAAATGAATAACCAATAATAAACAATGCAAGGTAATGTGAAAACATGATATGTGGATTTTCATGCACAGCTTTGAACAGCACGGCCTACTCCACCTTTAAAGTGCTTGTATATTACACCGAATTTTCCAAGATGGTTTCTAGTGGGGAGAAGATGAAGGGTTACCCAGGAAGGACTTGCTGTGAATGAGAAGGTTCAGAGCAATGGCTGTGGGGAGTCTCCACATCAAACCCTCCACGGAAACAAGCAGGCTGGGAAGGCATGACTCTAACCTTATTACATTTCGCCTCTGGCTGATGAGAGAGATTTGGTGTTGTGGGTGGGAGGGGGCTATCAGTACAGGAGGTGTTCACTCAAGATTAAGGATGAGGAGAAACCTGGACCTTAAAGTCCTCTTACTCGTTTCACTCAAGAGCTGCCTGATATGTGGTTTCCTCACAGCTGCTAAGTACAGTAATATGCTTACAGCTGGGTCACGGGGCAACACCTCGGTCACCCATTAACAGCTTGGTCACGTGATTACAGTTGTGTCACATGAGCTGTTTTAAAAGCAGTAATCACTGCATGTCAGCATTACCTTTCCATCTACATCTTTACTGTGTAGAACACAGGCCTGTAGACACCTGTATTTGCTCCAAAATTACCATGACATAATGTCAGGACAAATACAAAGTTGAAAAACGCAGGCACTGGATACATGAAACATCAGAAACATTTATGAAATTTCAACAGTTAAGTTTGAAATAGCACTTGAAAGAAAAAATAAACACATATTGAACTAAAACCAATTAGTCAGCATAATTTTAGTCATGTGGAGGTAAAACTGGCTAACCAGGGCATAGACTTGCTTTTAAGTGTGTGTCTTGAGGAACAATGCACTTCCCCTTCACCTGTTTAAATCAGATCTTGCTAAAACAAGGGCAATTTTCTGAAAACCGAACTGGCCCACAGACCATGGAAATGTTATACAATGGTGCTCTATTCTAATTTATCACGTAGGCAGGAACGTAAGTGCACACCGTTGGTCTTTCACTGGAAACAGCAGTAGGTGCTTCCTATAGACAATGAAGTGAACATGTAATTATACTGCAAAACCCAGGACACACAGTTAAGGCATAATGAAAACTTTCAGATATATCCAGTGTTCCCCAATAGCGATTATCAGCTTACTAATGATCATTGAAGATGACAAGCAGCCTGATGTAATTTGACCACTGCGACATAGACAGTTGCTGTGACTTCCGCCTGCAGTCCAGATAAAGATAGCGTTTACTGAGGCTCCAAAAAGTACCAAATTGTCAGGCTTAAATTGATTAATGTGTCCACAGCAATTAAGCACAAGGGGATTATTTGATTATCCAACCCCTCTACGTGACCCAAAAAACCAAGAAGACCAGCCAGGCATAGACACAGGAGCAAGTGCGGGGGCATTCCTGTCTCGACTGCTATCTTCTCCCGCCACGTGAAGGGTCGATCAGCATAGATCCGTGCGCCTCTCCTGCTGGAAGCACCAGCTGAGCGACGCCACACCCAACAACAGAATCACAGTAAAGTAACGAGTTGTAAAATGTTCAAGAAGAATTTATTACATATATTGGGAGCCTTCGGCCATCTGAGATTTAACTGTCTCATAAGGATGAACAACGTTTCCTTTATTTTCAATGTGTCTGTTTGAAGTTACATACTGTTAAATTGACAAACAGCCTTCCAAAGGTGGTGAAATATATTATTACAATATAGACATAAATTCCACAGAATGTGACTGTTTCTCTTTGCGCACACCTGCTGTTAACTACTATTTGTGTTTAAGAATACACTACTTTTGGCTAATATCGTAGCTGTACAAATGCTAATGACACATGATTGCAACGATGCCTTAAGAAGTGTATAACAGCGTAAACACAGGCCGTGTGTTCATGAATTTGATTGTATTGCGCTTTCCCAGGAAAACACAAAGAGCATCTCTGGAGAAAATGCTGCACGCAGTCCCGTCTCCGCGTGGGGCTGCATCACGCGGACTTGGGTCTAAAAAATCTTTTCACTTTGCTTAACACAAATTCGCGCCCAGATGGTTTCCCTGTCATGCGCCGGGAGGTGTCGATGGCGCTGTTTATATGCACATATGTGTGAAGCTCTCCGAGGGAAGTCGGTACAGCGCGGCCACGCATTGTCCCACACTGCATAGCTGAGAGGTCTCACCCACTTGTTCACGCAAAATCGGAGTGCTCGCTGCACGAGCCCGCGCAGAAGCCGTACGATTCGCCGGAAAATGAGATTGCGTGCACGCTTAGCATCGAAAGCAGAGACGCTTAAACGCTAAACGCGATCACGCCACGAACCGTGGCAGGATCTACCTGAGTAGGCCACCGTAAGATGCTAACTTGAAGTTAACTTTGGATTCGGGTGAACATGTGATTGGATTTAAAAGACCTTCTCGGGGGCTGATGCTCACAGAACACAGCCTGTTTTCTCCCCCCACACCCCTTTGCTTCTTAGATGGGTTTTGACAGCTGTCAGAACGCCACCGTGCAGCGATCTGTCTCCAGGCTCCGAAGGCTACAAAACCCTTTCTCGGGGCTTCAGGAGACCGAATTCACAGCAGTGCCACGTCTGTTTTCAGTGCTGGAAATGCAAAATATTACCCGCGTTTAAAGCATACCGCCCCCAGTTCGCACATCACTCTGTGGGAATTTAGCAATGCAGTGTTATGGAAGTCCCCCCCCAACCCCCCTTGGTGTGTATATATAGGTTTTGGTTCTAACCTAGAAACTCAAATACTTTTGTTTGACTGAGGTGTTAATTGGTTACTGGGGTTGGAATTGACATATCTTGGAAGAAAACTTCCATAAATAGACATAATCAAAGCAAAGGATGAAACAATCAGATAAACACCTTTGTTTTATTGTAATGTTTTTCCTTTTAACTTGCAACAGCGCAACTATGTCATGACTGATGTATTCAGAGAACTAAGTTTCAGCCCAGTGCTTGATTTAACAGTTTATCGGAGTTGGGCCTCACAGCGGCCTGGACTAACACCGGTTCACGCCGGGCCACCAGGGACCTGCACCTGAAGCTCTGAGCCGTGCTCAGAGGACCAAACGGTCAAGGAGTCCTGAACCTCAGGAGACCACATAAGAAGCAAAACTTAACCTGCACCAATACATCTGTCCGAGATTTAACCAATAACAATAAAAGTACCTTCCTGTGTATTTATTTGCACATACAAGTAATGGAAACTTTTCCGTATTTGATAAATATTTTTCCGCACCTCATCCTCCCATCAAGATCCGGATTATCAGATCCCAAGGATGTGCTGTTTATTGCCGTCACTGTAAACTCTCATCCCACACAGGGAACGCACCAGCGACTTCAGGTTCGCCAGGGGCGCAGTCTTGTGCTCTTCTAAACACATTTCTGTGACTGAAATGTAAACGCGCCTTCTCGGAGCAGTGTAACGACCTCCTCTTACAGGGAGCTGTCTGGAACTCCAGCCGTCACAGAGAGCCGAGCTCAGCACCACTTTCACACTCCGCGTGCTCGAATGCGTGAGCTGAGCTTCTCAGAAGAGTCACTTTTCTACACAGTTTTTATCCCATGTCCATGAGAGAGGAAAATTAGCTACTTATATTTATTAGAAATGACATCATCTCTTGTGGCCGTTAGTGTCCATGACAGATGAAAATGAGTTGCTCGTATTTATGAGAAACTAACACCTCTCTGACCCGGCGAATTAACTAATTACCCCAGTTAAAAACAAACACAGCAGATCAGTGCCTGTAATCCTATATGCTGTTCAGAGTCCTCTACATTTAGATGGAGGGCAAATCTCCACGGCTGTTGGATTTACACAACAATCTCAATGCTGTCATCTTTAACTTGCAGATTTCAGCTACCATGATTTGGTATGCAGTTTCAATTCTTATGAATTTTAGGTTTTTCTAATTGGTATTATCAGATTATGCACACCTCCAGATTGCAATTCATCTGCAATTTCAAATATTTTGAAAACATTTGCTCAACATAGCATTTTGAATAACAATCTCATTTGCAGGTTGTACTATTACACTACTCCATGAGTACTGTGCAGTAATGCAGAAATAATTATGCATCCCTGCCCCCCCCTCACAATTTTTGTTTATTTTGTGACTCGCTAATGTTAATCAGGAATAAACACACACAAGGCAGGTAGTGTATTATTTGGTGGAACATATAGCTAAATAACTTGCTCAGTGTAATCCCACTTTAATTATAAGGAAGTAGCAAGCATAGAAAACTCACAATCTTTATTCCCCATGGTGATGCCACACTGGCAAGGAATCAATCACCAAGGCGCCTGTTGCCATGGAAACAGGTAGCTCCTGCACCACTGTCTAAGTGGTAAATGATTGCTGGTGCAACATATTGTTCACAGAACATGGGAAGTTTTATCGCTCTTCCACTAACTATGCAAGAAAGCGGAATTAAAAACAGCAAACATTAAACAAATCTAAAAATGACAAGACATAGCAAACAATTGTTGCCCATATAAGAGTCTAAAACAGCCAGAGAAAAACACAGGAACGAAAATCAAACTTATGCATATCATCTTCAGCTATTTTTATAGAAACTACTGCATAATGATTGTCTGTCTATATAATGTTTAAATACAAAACACCATGCCCAACAAAGAATACACAATTATAACAGTTACAGAACACAGAAACAATATGTACATTTTTAAATGACAGTATAAAAATGCATGTTATACAGATGGGTTTATACACAATAACGAAACATTTTGATGAAAATAGGATTAAAGAAAAAACTCACAGCTGGTATGGTGGACAGAGGCTCAGTGGGAAATGTTGGCACTTCCAGAGTCGAAGGTTCAGCTCTTATTCTGTGCGTCTGTTTGGAGCTTGTGTGTTCTGTCTGTGCATGAATTTTCTGTAGGTGCTATACTTTTCTCCCACGGATTACAGATATCATGAGTGACTCTAGGTTACCCCTAGTGAGTGAATGTCCGCTGCAGTGTGTTGTGCTCTTTGTGGAGTGCCCTATGATGAGCTGTACCGTGTCTGGAGTACGCCCTGCTATGGGTTAATGGCTTGTTCTGAGTGACGTACAATGGGTTATGTCCTGTCTGAAGTGCATCCTGTAATGAGTTGGTGGTCTGTCCTGAGTGCCCTACAATGGACTGTATCCTGTCTTTAGTGTGCCCTGTGACGAGCTGGTGGCCTGCCCTGAGTAACCTATGATGGACTGTATCCTGTCTTTAGTGTGCCCTGTGACGAGCTGGTGGCCTGCCCTGAGTAACCTATGATGGACTGTGTACTGTGTGAAGTGTGCCCTGTGACGAGCTGGTGGCCTGTCCTGAGTAACCTATGATGGACTGTGTACTGTGTGAAGTGTGCCCTGTGACGAGCTGGTGGCCTGTCCTGAGTGAAATGTGATGGGTTTTGTCTTGTCTAACGTGTGCCCTGTGATGACTTGGTGGTCTGTCTTGAGTGCCCTACAATGCGATGCGTCCTGTTTGGAGTGTGCCCTGCCTGTGCTGCTCCATATAGGCCTATCAATGATATGAGGTTGGAAAATTAGTGAATGAATGAATGAATGAATGAATGAATGAATGAATGTCATTGATTCAGGCTATTTGCAGGCCTTTTGAATTTACACTTGTAAAGGGTGGAGTAAGAGCAATGATCTATAATAATTATGTATTGGAAAATGGAACAGGCCTGATACACCTATAATATGATCAGATGTCCATTAAGTGTGGGATTTGAGAAGCTTCTGAAACTGTTAGAGGTTGCATCCATGTCAGTGCATGCAGTAAATAAGCACTGAGATACTGTGCATGTTCTGACATAAAAAATATCAAACCAAAGTAATCCTGTAGACCCACCATGTATTTGTAAATAGTCATTGTTTATTGTCACCTGGTTTAATCAGGGACATAGCTAAAAATCATAGGATCCCTGACAAAAGGTTACCTCCCAGCCTGCAAATAATAACAATAATAGTGATAATACACAATTTCCAGCCTGTAACAGGCACTCTGTCCAGCTGTTGCACCCCTTCCCCATTAACACCACCACCACCTCCCTGATCCACTCAGTGACAGTGATGCTTTTGTAAATAATAATAATAATAATAAATTAATAAATTGAAACAAACATTAAAAGTGGTTAAAATTTCTGTTTTTTGGTCTTGTACTGGCCACCATTTGGTTACTTATGCATGACGAAACTCTTGAAAAGATAGCTGGAACAGTATGCCCACCTACCAAGACACCACTACACCACTGGGTGTAACACACAATGCCAAAGAAAACTGGTCAAGACTTATTATCACGCAGTCAAGACAAATATTAAAATTAATAGTTTTAACCACATAGCATATTGGGCTTCTTTTCTCATGTTTTAAATGCATCCTCCTTTGAACGACAACGTTATTGTAGGAATTAAGGGACTTCAGCACATCCATTGATGTTAAACAGCTATTCATGAAGTCGGTGAATGAGTTTATGCCTCATATTAGTGTGCTAAATTAGAGCCAACTGGGGATCTCTCCCGCAGGCAGCACTACTGTACGAGAAGATAACGTGGGCATCTTGAAACTCAAAAGAGCACAGAAACGCTTCCCGCCTGCTCCCGAGCGCCAGGTATCGGCCAGGCTGCACAACAGTAGATAACGTGCCACCTCTGCAAAGTAGGCACACTGGATCATTTCAACGCTTACTGTATTTTTCAGAATTTAATTAAGCGCCAAACGTGTACTAAATGATTCATATTTTACAAAGAATATTATCAAACTGTTATCACCTCTTTCTCCCTTTTGAAATCTTTGATTTAATCCAAAACTACTAAATCGCAGCTAAAAATAAACACAATTAATTAACTTTATATCTATTTAATATTACATTCATATGATTACATATTCCATAAATATATTCAGCAAATATATTCATTTTATTTATTAATTTGTTTTAAGTTTTTTTTTTTCTAATGCGCTAATGGGCAGTTTGTTCAAATCAAATGCGTGTTTTCACTGTACAAGTTTACTTGTTAACTTCAGCTCACAAGCAAACTGAAAAACAGGCAAACAATGCTATGACTGAAGTGAAATTAGCTTTAACTTATTAAAACATAAAGTGAAACAATACTTCCTTTGTATTATTTCTGAATAGGCAGGTCGCGTCACATGGTGGCAGACTTCAGGTGAGGGCTCACTGATGCTGTTCAGCAGATTATCGTACATACTTCCTAATGAAGGATTCATAATAAGAAATAAATTACGGAAAGTTATATAAGTAATTACCATGAAACTCATTTAAATGTTTTTAAATACGTAGGACTGTAAAATTTAAATATATGAATAAGACTGTAATTTACATGTGTTTATATTCAGAAAGTTCCAGCACTAAAGCACTGATACCGCAAGGTGAAAATTACCCCTAGTATTATATTTACATTCGCTTTGAATTCCCAGATGTTCTGCATCCTTCAATTAAGGAGCTGTGTATTACATGAAAAGATTTTAATGTACAAGAGTGAATTATGGTTCCCCGAAGTCAGCGGCAAACCGCAGCCTGCCGTGGGTTTTACGCTGAATTAAATCTTTGTCATAACAAACACGAGATGGTTCGCACGACGTGTCACGCCTCGGGGAAGCGAGGTTAGGAAGCAGCACCGCATCTCA
The DNA here is from genome assembly GCA_025773905.1 of Chitala chitala. Classification (NCBI taxonomy): domain Eukaryota; kingdom Metazoa; phylum Chordata; class Actinopteri; order Osteoglossiformes; family Notopteridae; genus Chitala; species Chitala chitala. The sequence goes on along the minus strand of JABJVR010000043.1, from coordinate 1,329,104 downwards.
CACAGCGCCAGAACCGCGCTTCACAAAGCCTGTTGGCACTGGCCGTGTTCAAGGGGGGTTTCAAGTGTATCACTGAGACACCACCATGATTACCCACCACCACTTAAGTGGGACCGTTATTTTCTCTTGACATAAGATGCACTCAAAAATATTTATAATGGACTGTTGTTGGTATGACAGCAGATAGAAGAAACTGTTTAACACATTAATTCTTAACATACATTTCTTAGCTAATTTCCCCATCCATCTTTCCATCTTAGGGTCACAGGAGACTTGGAGTTTAACCCAGGCTACATGGGGAATCAGGTAAGATGCCCTCTGGACAAAGTATCATCCAAAAACAGGGCTTCACTGTCAGACACAAATGCATGTTACACTGGAGTCAATTCATAGCTCCTAAATTTACCTGAGTTGCATGTTTATAGACTGTGGGAGGATAGCGAAGTACCCTGATAAATTGCACATGCACAGAGAATGTCCAAAGGTGGTGCTGAGGGCCAGAATGGAGGCGTATGCAGGTGAGGTGCCAACGCCAGCCACCGTACCACCATAATGCTCTCATAAATCTTAATTACCATAATATCGAAGCACGCGTCTAAACCTGTTTCTGACAGATGAGCTCGATAATGTTAAAGGCTGCTCCGGGTCACGACAACAGCAGTTTATGGTGTTCAGTTGTTCCCGGAATAAAAGGCGCTCATTCATGCTCAGGTCTGTCTTTTGAATGACATTTTCGCTCTTTGTTCGTTTCGCATTTAGCCCAAGATCACTACCGTCACGTTTATTAATGCAAATCAGACGAGCGCTCCGCTTCTGCTCGCAGAACGAGTAGGCGATGGTGTTTGTTCATCTGAGGCATGGCAGCCAAAATTAAAGTTGTAAGTAAAAATCAATATTTTTTATTTTTCTTTTACATTCTCCACACTCTCAAGACACAGCCTCTAGTGTTTTGCTTGAATCAATGAGCTCTTTATAAATATAACTTGGACTGATGCACCAGGAGCCATAGTACTGTAAAGATTTCTTTTAAGTATAAATTATGAATGTTATTTAATTAAACACCTGTATTTGTCAGAGTGCCAGATTACCTGTCCAAGTAAGGATGACACTTTTTCTTTTTAGCAAGGGAAAGACAAGAGAACGAGAAGGAGCTGAAATTTCAGCAGAGCACAATTCACTTACTGGAAACATCTATTATTTACAATAAAGACTCTAAAAATGGATCTGCTACAAATGATGTATTTTGGTTTAAAAGAGGATGTGGGCCCAGAGCCGCAGAACAGAAGAATTCGTCACAGAGCGCCACGGAATGGCTTCTTTCACGAGAGCCAAGCTGTCATTTTAAAAATAAATCTAATCACTTGTGTTATCACAATCACGGTGACAAGTAAAATCTAATAGTAGGCGACATGATGTGGGCTTTTTGGTTTCTCCAGAAATGTGTTTACATTTAACTTTGTATTTGACTTTGTTGAGAAGCACTTTGAGATATCCATCACCTGCCTGCGCTATCCAATTTTACGTAGCTGCTGCTGATTTCACCCACCGTGCTGCGGAAATCAGCCCATGTGAGGGTTTGACTTTGAAAGCGGCCGCTGTGAGCAATGTGTGTTTGTGAGGACGGCGATTATTTGGTGTCTCTGTTGCACCACAGCTTGATGGCCTTCAGACCACAACTACCTTGGCATCCCAAGGCAAAGCCTCCAATGCAAGGATCACAAATATGTCATCATTAGGTCCCCGTTTGCTTCTTTCCCAGCTTAAGTCAGACAGGAGAACACGAGTTTCATTTTCACTGGCTTGGGGGGGTTGCTTTTGAAATCTCTAAGTTATACTGCTGCTGAGGTTGTGCCCTGTGGTCGAAGTTAACAGCACACTGAATGTATGCATGCTAAACTAGCTTTTTGAGTCTAAGACAGACCTTCGTGGAGTGCTCCCTTTCACATGAAGTACACTCTAGAAGAATGGGCGCTTCGGAGGGGTAAGAAGAGGGCGTACACTCATGTTCACAAACTGAAGCACGGGTAGTGAAGAGCGCACTGGGATTTCAGTCCCCACACGTGTTTCCGTCAAATGCACAGCAATTTTGCCCATGAATTTCATTCTCTCCTTCTGCCATTTAATTTTAGAACATTAATCAAAATGCAGCAGAACACAACATGATCTTGCAGTACCACTTCTTTAACACCTTTACTGCTAGGCTACCTGCTGCATTCCACATAAGACTTTCACAAGGTTTCTGCCTTATGTAACAAATAAGTAAAGTATAAATAGACTTAAGATAAAAAAAGACATTGTGGTAGAATAAGCAGAAATAAATAAAACCTTGGTGTTTCAAATGCTACATAGTGGAGCTGCCCTGTGCACTCCAAAACACTAATTATGCAGACGAGGTGCTGTCCTACAGAGGGTTAATTGGCTTGTGAGCTATTTTGTTCCTTTCCCGTGGGAGTCATCAGCCAATTAACTATCCAGAGGTCTAGTGAGCAGTGCAGGATTTGGGATCTACACACCACAGAGCTCTACACACGCCATCACAGTGTCCTTCTCAAGCTTCACCTGGTGACTCACATCTGTGTCAGCAGTCAGGGAGGCCAGAGTCAGAGGCATTGAATCATCTCGATTTGATCAGCTGCAAGATGTTTCACCAATGGGATTGAGCGTGGGCCAGGACCACGCTGCCACATCGACACATACCGAAGGCCAGTAATCAAGTGAGAGTCAAGCCAACAGCGACGGCTGCACTTGTATCGCTTTGCTGAGAGTCGTTTTTGGTGTGCAGTGTTGGCGCTCAGTTATGATCCGCCAGCACTCCCAAGCCCAGAGGCCAGGACGGGTCGTGCTTAATAAATCAATCAGCGTTAATGAGAAAAGACTTCCTGTTGGCAACAAACTGACATGTAGGATGAGAGCATCAGCTAAACAAGGAGGACAGCTCGGCTCTGTACTTAAAGGAGGTGGTGCTGTTTTTAAGGTCTGATTAGCTGCTGGTGCATTGCTGCCTTTCAAAAAAGGACCTCATGAAGGGACTCATGTTTTGTTTTCGAGCAAGTGAACCACTGTGTCCATGTGATCTCTTTAACTCCAAGCCGTTCTCTCAGGGTAGCACACCAGGGGACCATATGCCGATTCTTTTCACTGTTGTCTGTTTTACTGAGGGAAAAAATTTGTTTATAGACAAACCTGCCAGCTAAATGCCTTAAGATTCTCAATGTGGCTCTGGCACGTTATGCAAGAGTTTTCACCCGTTTTGTTTAGCTGTTTTATTTCAGAAACACCGGGTGGCATGGGAGCTGCTTTGCATTTGCATGTCATTGAACAAGTTAGTTTGCATACGCGAGATAAGCGCTGTTTGTGGCCCCCTGTTTTCCTTTAGTTATTTTTTTTTGTTTTTTGTTTTGGTCTTTCATTGACATGCTACGTAATGCGTTACAGTTGTCAGAAGGGAAACGGCCAAGGAGGGACGGTGCTCAGAACTCGCGTTTCAGGAAAATGAAACTCAGGCCCCCCTAAGGGCTTCACATGCCAGCTGTGAGGAACGCTCACTCAGGGCAGATAACGACGCACGCTGGCGCCTGCCAAGACTGGGGAGCAGGCACGTGTGGCTGAGCTGAAATTCACGGGCCTTCACGGGATATTTTGCAGCCTGTCAGCACCAGGTAGGGAGAAGGGCAGAAGGAGGGGGCAGAAATGAGGGCAGAGGTCATGCCCATGTTACATAAAGCAGCCAAACCCCCATTAGGGTGCCACGCTGCTGCTTCCCGTCCAATCCGGCTGAAGGGATCCTGGCATCCCTCCCCAGTCACAGCGTCGCCCCTGTGATATCTGGCTGCAGAGACAAAGGCAGCACAAGGCAGTGTATGAATATTCTGCATGAGTAATGTTGCATGGGCTTATTTTTGACACAGCCGGTTTCCGGGGGGAAACGGGAGCACTTATAATGTAGGAGAGCCATCTGTTATCTGTGGCTGGTGTTGCAGAATGCGCCAGGAACACCAGGCAGGCTCCGAACTCCCATACAAAATTGAATGAGCACTCCTTTTTTAATCAGAGCATTTCTCTGCGCTGTGGCTAATCGAGCACATGTCGGACATGGGGAACACTGTTGTTTACTGTACCAAAGAGCACTTCAAGCCTTTTCCTGATTGCTTTGCTCAAAAATACCACAAATACTGCTATTATCCCTTTATATTTGTCACCGAATTTATTTGTGTGAATAACTTGTTTTTATTTCCTGTAAAAAAAAATAAGTAAAAAATTTAAAAAAATAAATAAATAGTAATAGTAATAATAACAACAACAACAACAAAGACACATCTCTGAACATCCCCCTTTGTTTTTGCTGTATGAAGCTGTCGGCAGCCAAAAATAAATGTCAACTCCCCGCATCACTGGAAATAATTTCACGGTCCAGTGGTTTGAAGAATAAAGATGTGGGCAAACAGCTCAGTAAGCCAAGGTTACATAAAACATGTACCTGACACTAAGAAACGTGGCAGTTCCCTCGCAAAATGGCTCCACTAATGACTCGTAATGACTGCTTTTCAGGCGCCACTATCTGTTGGCAAGTCAACATTGTCTGTCTGTGACCCCTATTTGTATGCTGACAGAACAACCGCATATTGTCTAATTTCCCACTTTTTGTGTAAATACACTATACTTAAAATAAATAATGTACAAAATTAATTGAATAACCTTTTGACAACACTAGTTTTCCCTTCAAAGACCTCGGGACGGCAGTAGTCTGGTGAGAGAGCATGGGATATACCTTCACTAGCAAAATGAGATTGTCAGTGCCAGAGTGTGAAAATATTTGGGCGAACACCAATATGAAATGCAAGGAAATATGACGATAAAGTTGTTTTATATTAAATCACTCATGACACTTCCACCCTCTGTGACTGCATAACTAATAAAAATTGCTGTGACTTAAGAGGCCAGATAACGTCAGTTTAAAGTGTCCTAATGATCCAGACTTGGATATGTGAGTAGGGGCTGTTTCTCTCTTCTCCATGCCTAGTTCACGTTTCACTTCTTCCCAGCATCATTGGCCTGTTGGTGCACCTGATAAACATGGCTGTGATTAATGCATGTTTAGGAACGAACAAGCAGTGGATCACAGTCATGCGAATGCTCCAGGTCGTCTCTGTGGTCAGAAGCAGAGTTAGTGTGGTGCTGGGATTGATTCCCCCTCTGCGAATGAGGATGTTGCAACCAAACTGCACTTTCAGTCAAGGGGAAAGCACATCAAAACTGAAGTGAGGTCGGCGGGCGGCAGACAGTACCTGGCATTCTGCTTTTTCTTATGAAAATGTGGAGCCATCTAACACAAACACCTATAATGAATTTTTGTCTTATTTTCAAAGGTCATCTTTCATTCATGTGCAACTGGTACACAGTATAATAAATATAAAAAATCACAGTATTAACGGTATGGCCATTTTAGCTTCAGGAAGAACTAAATGCATATAAACACTACAAATGTATAAGATATGGACAACATTTGTGCCATTATAATATGCATTTTAGAATGTATCATTTTGTTCCTTTAAAGCATCAAAAGCTGGGCTGCTGCAATATGAAACAGTAATGTGTAACAATGGCACATCTAACGTATTAAAACATCCAAACGACTTAAGCATCAACAAACTTCTCCTTGATTACATCATGCCTGCAGCTATTCCCTGACTACCCACAATTCTGGTTTACAAACAGATACATGCCAGTTCATTGTTCACACATTCAAATACAACGCCTCCTAATTTACAGCACCCCTCCTGATAAAGATCAAAATTACCTGAATATGGAGTGCACCTGTTACCCATTATTTACTCTTTATATTTCTTTTCTCCCTTGGTTCATCATTGGACTATTTGCCATAGTTGAGTGTGATTGCAAACTATGAGTTACCTGTGTTTTCAGTTTCTCACTCCCCCAACCCTAAATTGCCCTGTTTCTCTGTGGTTTTACCTCACCCCTTATTTCCACCAGTTTTCTCATAATTTGTCTTTTTACCTTGTCCTACATACCTTTTCTGGAGTGCTGAATATGTTGCCTATGACCCATCTGCGTCTGTGTACTGTGCATTCTGGATTCTTCTGTGTTTTAAAAAATGCTCTGAGATTAAAGCCTCTCTGTGTCCATGAGTATTCATTACATATCAATTTATCTTCGTGTATATGAATGCAATACTTCATCATGATGGGTTTTCACTTCGTTTTTACCAAAGCACAAGTCAGACTCTCACTCATCACTCAGAACATAACAGATTGTGGAAAACACACATATTTATGTAGCAAAGTCAACTGAGTTAAAATGTCAGTAATGAGTAACACAATACAGTATTATACTTAAACATCACATTGACTATCTCACCATACTTTCTGTTTTAATGCTCCTGTGCATTCACTTGTAAGGGTAGAGAAATCCTTTAAGTGCTTGTAAAAACTGGAAATAAAATGTATCCTGTTGTTTGGGGCATGATGGCAAGGTGGTTCATAGTGTTACTTCATACCTCTAGGGTTTGGGGTTTAAATCCCACCGCTATGCTGTGTGCATGGAGTTTGCATGTCCTCCCCCTGCTTTGGGGGGTTTCCTCCAGGTACTCTGATTTACTCCTCCACTCCGAAGTCATGCGGGTATTTCCAAATTGCCCGTAGTATGTATGCGATTGTGCCATCTGGGGTGTGCCCTCCCTTGTGCTCCGGTCTCCCCCATGACCCTGTACAAGATAAACTGTATGGAAACCGAATAAATATATTTTGTTTTTTATATACCTATTAAAATACAGTAAATGTGCTACTTCTTCTTCAGACTGAAATTTGTTGCTAAGTTGGATGTGACTTACACACAGATCACACGCCGAAGTAAACTTTGACATAGTCACTATCAAATGGTGTTACGACTGGAAACAAAAGGTCATGTACTGCAGGCAAATTAGAAATGTTAGTGCATACACACTGAATGACGAGCGGTATAATATGTAACATATATACGAACAGACAATATATGCTGCAAAGACACTGGAATTCTGAAAGCTGATGTTATTCTACTTTCCGCAGTAGGTGGCGCTTTACCAGAGGTGCGGTATAACTGAAGAGCTCAATGTTTTGTTTGTGCAGCCCAGGTTCTGTGTTCTGGTAAGATGAGCTCAAGCAGCTTGTATTAACATCACTTTGTCCTCCTGTTCAGTCCTCACCCTGTTGAGCAAGATGTGGCCCATTTAATTGACTGCTGCTAAAAACCAAAGAAAGCTTATATGAAATTAATCAGGAAACAAAAAGGTTTCTGTTGTCTTGTTATTAACCCAATAAAAATGTAACATGTCCTTTAAAAAACAAGTAATAAACGGTAAATGTCTGTAATGTGTGTTTTGTTTCTCTTTTGTGCAGCATCATCTGCAGTTCTTTTCGCTGCATTTTCCAAGGATTACTTTCCATTCTCATTAATGTATGCATATGGACTATCATTGTATTATGTCACCATTGTGGTAACATTTGACTCCATTTAATCCCTTTCCAACCCAACTGAAAATCCACTTTCGTTGTACATCGATAGGACTGTTACAATGCACGGGTGCTTACGTTTCAAAAACCTCGCACACACCCACGCACTCGAAAAAATCCATTTTTAGCCATCTGATATGCTGGGATTTGGTGGAAATTAGCATTTAAATTAAAGCATGTGCCACGATAGAAAGTCACTCCGTTTCTGAGACCTCCTTGATGCCCCGTGGCATGTTTTACAACACGGATACACAGAGCAGCACAAGGGCACACGGCCCGTGATTGACAGGCGCTCCCGCCACTTTGCAGCTAGCTTTGGGGAGACGTTGTTTGCACCTCCCTTAGGGCACTAGGCATATCCATTCAAACGGCGCCCTAATGAAACCACACATTTCAGCGTTTAACAGCCCAGAGCCAGGCAATATGTCACTGCCAGACCATCTTCACTCTATGTGCTCTAAAAAGACAGATATGCGCGTTAGGTAACTACGTTATTTTCTATCCGGCTGGGCTGTCCTGCAGGTAACGACTTTACATCTCGTCATGAGCGGGCTTTAATTCCCTCTCTCCACTTCAGAGCCTGGAGGAGGCTGCACAACGCTTCCCTTTTGTCACCAATGGGATTTTTTTTTTTTTAAGTAAGAAAAATGGCCATGGTTAAGGTAATTGCAGTGTGTGTCGTGTGTTTAACAAACTTTCGTGATTATTTCTGTTTCGCACTCAGAATAATTGCACGCTGCAACCAGGATTCTGCCTTTCAAAACAATTTGGAGCAGCGTTCGTGAAACCGGTGCTGGGGATCATTTAAACCACGTAAGCGTTGCAAAAACAGTAATTGTTTCATTTAGGACACGGTTTTACAATGCTTAAACTATAAAAGATCGGCTTTAAAATAATTTGGTTTATTATTAACTACAATCAATCCTGTGAGTTTTCTGCGTGTGTGGTCCATTAATCAGGAAAGATTGTTAATAAATACAAATGAAAAATCTATTTTTTTTGTAATTTTTAAAATTACAAAAAAAAAAACACTAAAACATAAAAATTAGTATTTACTGTGGAAAATTCCTATTTTTCAAGCTCATATTAGTTAGACTGTGTCCATATCAAATTACATTTAATTATATGGGTTTACATACTTTATTTCATTTCAGTGATCTTCAAGGAGACCTCAAAGACCTTCTTGGCTTTCCTCAAACACGTATCAAAAGCGCATTATCAATAATGTAAATACAGATACATTATTGATGCCAGAGCTCACAAAAACAGCACCTGCAAAAATCGACACAGTAGAGCTGTCAGGTTCTCTCACACATCGGCGAGGGAGAGAAGGAAGAAGGGACACAATAACACAGGCAGGCGGCCAACATCATTGTCAGGTAAATCACCTTTGATGACAAAAAGAGAGCACAAATATCGTTCTCTGCAGATGTGACATCAAGAGAACGCAGCACCTGTAGTGACGTTCTAGCTAAAATCACTGGGCACGAGAATCTAAACGCTGAGTCACGGAGCCACAGTCAGCCTCGGAAAACAGCGTCACAAGGGACGAGCTGCGTGTCCCGATTACAGAGACGTTTGTGCAACATAAAATGGCAGTTAGGGACAGTGATACAGATCCAAACAGGCTTGGCGACAGAGGGGACGGGACGAAACGTGTTTCTCTAAAACAGCAGCTCTCAGAATGAGAACACTTGTGGAAATGGTTGAGCTGCTTCTCTTCACTGTGAGGGCGACGTTACGAAGATTAGCTCTCGGGTTAAGGAATCAACCTTTCCCAAAAAAAAAAAAGATAACATCACTGCATTAATCTGTGTCCAATCGACAGGGACTGTTTGTACCGAAGCACGTGGTCCGTCTCTGTCGCTGCAAGCAAAATACAGGCCAAACAGTCAGGGAATTGAATGAGGGTAATAAAATCTTTGGGCTACATTGATACGCATTCATATAGTGAAACTGTTTAAAGTGATAATGCAACGTTGAGTGAAACTGACAGAGAAACAGTGCCTACAGATCTGCTGATCAAGGAAAAACTGTTAGGCAGGACACAAATATTGCACCTTAAAGATGCCCATATGTACATTAGTAAAAAGAATTTGTGGACCATATATTACCAAAGGCAGCATCATTCAAAATAGGCTGACTAGATAGCCTTTCCACAATTAGTACAATGTAATTCTGGTGGGAAGTCTTTTTACCACATTTTCTTCACACTTATTATTTTGAGAAATGGGCACAGCTTTATTCTTAAATCATAAACTTTCTTTGGTGCCAATTACAGGTGCCAGGGGTGAATGAGTAAGCGAATAACAAGCATGCCAGGTGCATGCTTTGCTCTCAGTTCTTGACAGTGAAAGAAGTTCTTGCGAAGCCTCACTCCCAGCTCCTACTTATGATGGGCAGGTTTCAGATGGATTTCATATATTGGTAACACTCTCATTCGTAGTCCCTTATCCCTTTTTGCGTTTCCAGTTAGGTAGCACGACATCACAGAACCTTTCCACTAATTCACACGTTTCTGCTAATCTGCTCTTCCTTCTTCCTTTGATTCTGGATTACATTTTTGTCCATGGCTTGTTCAAACGTGATCCTGCTTCAAACAGCTGTGAGGTGAGGGGTCATTGGCAGTAAATCAGTCTGTCATCACTATTACTCACTGAGACTTTTTTCCCTTATCTACCACTTCTAAATGTCATGGAATATGTTTCCAGTTTTGTGTAGGGAATACTAGTTAGATAATTCCCAGGTTTTTTAAAATCAACATGAGTAATATTTATACAGAGCACACTGCAAATACCATAATTACTGAATGAATCATTCCCTTTTCCAAGTTGGAGTTGGGGGTGCTCAATTTTGTCTTGTGCAGTGTAAGGCCCAAGTTAGGATACAACATGGATGGGGCACAAATCCAGCACAAAGCTTGTATTAATAAACATTTATTTGTTCCAGCCAAATCTTTACAGCAACCAGTCATTTTGGGGAAGATTTCAAGTTCTGTGCTGCAGTAAATAGCAAGGTTTAAAAGTGACAAAAGCTAATGCACAGTGAGTCTTCTAGTAAAGACAGTCTGCCCTTCTTCTTGTAATTGTTGACAAGTTCATTTACTTTGATAAGCAACAGTAACATTTTACATGCTTTAACATCAGTTATATGGAAATGACTAAACAAAATGTGCCTCTCTAAATTTCTAATCACGCTGGTGGCGTTCTCGACTCACTCGGCAGGCACAGTAAAGCTGCTGGGAAAGTCAGCGGTGAATTTCAGACAAATTACCAAAGATGTTTGTTCATAATGGTATGTAAATAACATACTTGTTATGGGAATTTCTATCTCAGTAATAATTTCAGAAACTCAATAACAACAGGTACCAATATCTTTTCAAGTTGTATTACTGATATAATGTATTCTTTCATAATATACACTAGCTTCAACATTCTCTTCCATTAAGCACTGATGAAATCCTAATAGAACATAATTGTTCATCCTGAATTCTTGATGCTGCATTTTTTTTTCTGGTATAGAAGCGGTCACCTTTGAAAATTCCATCATTTACTTTTCCCAGAATCACCCTGTTTCCTGGTAGGTGTTCACTGGGAGTGAGGGACATTGAGCTCTCTTGGAACTCTTAAAAACACAGTTGAATATGTGACCTGTTTATCTGATGGCATTGATAGCAGTTAGGTGCACTAAGATGGTAAATAATAAACACAAACAAAACATAATAAATGTGTTCTCTTCAGGCTCTCTGTGCTGTTTGTTGTTGCATCTGTCATTGCTGGTGTGTTAAATTTTAAAATGGTAAATTGTATGTTTGGTAGAATTTAGCTCCTTGTCATTTTCCATGCTCTTAGATCTTGTTTGTGTCTTGAACTCTGCTGGCAATTACAACAGTTTGACAGTAAGGTCACTTCATTTTCGGGAAGCAGGCATGAAGTTGGAGAGGGTTCAGAGGAGGGTACAATATCTCGCTCTATGGGTGGCCTTACCATGTGCTGACATTTAGCAGGTTGCCTACTTAATATTCATAATTTTCTTGGTTGCAGGTTTCTTCCTGCTTTTGTTCAGTTTATCTTCATTATTGAGATGGACATATTGGGGGGGGGGGGCATCAGCAGCCCCATCAGTATCACAATGAAATGTTATCTGTGTTCTGACTACTCTGCCTTCAGACCATACAGCTTTACTGTGCATTGTGAATGTGGAACTACCCCTCCTCTTTTGGTTGTTCCCATTAGGTGTCGCCATAGCGATCACCCTGCTCCACCTCACTCTGTCCTCTCCATCTTCCTCTGTCAAACCAACCATCAGCATGACCTCTCTCACCACATCCATAAACCTCCTCCTTGGCCTTTTCCTTCTCCTCCTGCCTGGCACCTCCATCCTCAGCATTCTTCTCCAAATATACCCCGCATCTGTCCTCTGCACATGCCGAAACCATCTCAGCTTTTCCTGTTTTGCTTTGTCTCCAAACCATCCTACCCACACTGTCCCTCTTGTATACTCATGTCTAATCCTGTCAATCCTCGTCAAGATCAGCATCTTCAACTCTGCTACCTCCAGCTCTGCCTCCTGTCTTTTACTCAGTGCCACTGCCTTCAAACCATGCAATGTAGCTGGTCTCACTACCATCTTGTGAACTTTCCCTTTTACTCTTTCAGATACCCTTCTATCACTAGCAATACAAAATCCCCTTCCTTTATCAGAACTGGAACGTAGATTAGGATTAGGATAAAGGACGTAATGGGAAGGCATTAAAGTTTTGAGGCTATACCAACAGAGCTATTCAGGGCACAACTGAGCAAATGTTTTACCCTACTGTGTTTTTTGATCTAGTCTTACAAATTGCCATTCTGCACACTTTTTACTGATGACACCAAACAAAGTGTCAGTCAGCAGCATGTTTGGTTTTAGTCTTGTAAAACTAATTGGTTTAAATGAAAGATACATTGAAACTGTACATTTTACAAAGACACCAAAATAAAACAGATGCACGAAAATTGATATTAAATGCGCTAACTCGTCCGGGAACGCTTGCTAAATACAATGTACACCTTCAGATTGCATAATCTGTCAAAACAGAACTGTCTGAGAGTGACCGTCTGTGTTCTGAACCATTTTAGCACACTCGTAAATATAATTGCAAGTTGTACACTGGTACACTGGGAAAACATGGGAACAAATATGTCTTGTCATTCGTTACCTTGTGTATGACTTCACAGTGAAACTTGATGAAGAATAGAGTTTGTTATGTAAGGAGTTTCAGTACTGGAACGCACTACTCCAAATCAGTGTCATCTACGAGGGGTCAAGGACAGATTGTTACATCATCTTGTGTTCTTGTAGGAAAGGTATTTTTCATGCATTACAGTACATTCGGTGTCTCGTAACATTAAGATTAATGATTTATCACATAATTTAGGACCCAGCAATTGAAACGAATGTGATAAATGTAGGATTATACAGTTAAGGCTAACATGGTTAGCCTACGTTTTTTTTTTTTTTTTTTTAAAGAAAGACAGTCAAGTGGCTGTTTCTTGGTAATAGCAATTAATTAGCTGCTGGGTCTCTGTAAGTATGGTTAACACAGCCACTTATTATCTTAAACCACAATGACACATGAAGACATACTGTGAAACAAAAAATCAGCGACTCCCGCATTAATATTACAAGGAGACCCCGTTCGCTGCAATTTTATTCAGCCACGTTTAAAAATGATTCATTTGTAGGCTGCTGACACTTATGTAGTAGACAGGCAACATCTGGCACACTCTAAAACGCAGCCATAATTTTTCCGTGTTATGCACGATCGTTAAATTTGCTGGTACTGGCATACGACTGGTGGTGAATCATAAACACAACTGCGGTGCTGTTGACTCCCCTGCGCCACTGCGAGCACGCAGGCATTGTGCGGGGTATAAACGGTGCACTAGCGCTGAGCGGCTGTGCTCTAGCCTCCGCTCCTCGCGCCGCCCCATCCTCCTCACGGCCCCCTCGTTACGACTGGCGAGGTCGTGTTTATTGTCCAACAAGGACAGGTTCGTCAGTGTTGAGGCAGCCACACAATTAGGCAACGGCGAAGTAACGGCGCAGCCAAGGCGACGACTGTGTTCACGCTGCGGGCGCAGGATACGCAGCCCATTCACAAACATGCACGCCGTACCCCGTTCTCTCGTTAAACACATTTTGTTCTCTTTTTGAAAGTTAACCTAATCATTAAGTGAAGGTAACCATTCATTTCGTGCTACTGAATAGAAAAAAAACTCAATATTACACACGGAAACAGTTTTTATCTTTTAATTTACTCAATACATGCATTTTTATGGTAAAGGAGTGTATTGTTGTATTTGCTTCTGACTTGAATTTTAAAAGCAAAACTTTTGTTGTTACACACGCGCACGCACGCACGCACGCACGCACACACACACACACATACACAAAGAGAGCTATTAGAGGGGTCACTCTAGCATCATATGAACATTGTTTATGAAGATAATAGAACAATTTGAGATGAAGGGAGTATGCTCAACTTCAATGCCATTATGCCCCAGGATCCCTCACCACACCTCCCATTTTTTTGGGGGGCGGGGGGGAGAGGATGTGGTTGGTGTGCCTTAACAGTCTGCCTGGAAACAGACTCCCAGCAGAGAGGCAGATGAAGATGTGGGGAGTGAGGAAGCAGAGGTACTCCCACTCACCAGAGCAGACTGGAGTGACTGCAGTGTCTGGGGAACAATCAGAGAAACATTCCACACACATACAAGGGCATTCGCTAGAACATGCTCCTGAAATAATACCAACATGCAATGGTGCCATGGCTAGTTTATACACATCACAATTCTAGCTAATGTCAACAGCACACAGTTTCAGGTCAGTAAACCGTAGTGAGCAGGGACTGGCTGATGACAAGGAGTGGTGGATTTCTTTTGCCACATACATAGCCAAACAAGACTAGTCTCCTGCAAGACAATAATGCGACTGTCTGCCCCAAGTTGCCAGTGTGTGTGTGTATTACTCTGAAATTCCAGGTCCATCTTCACAGCAGCTGGGCGTCAGCTGACTTTGCATCAGCGTGGCACAGCTGGGCACCACTCTCTGGCATGGAAAAAGGATGACATGACCTTTGCACCCCAAGTACAATTAGACCCAGAAAAATGAAGACATATGAGGTTTCACCATGAGCCTTTGCTCCACTGCGTGGCTGCATTTTTACAATGTTAAAAGCAACGGCCTGTTTGCTGATACGTTTCTTCAGGTAATTTGCTGTCTTTGCCAAATCGAAATCAGAACTGTACCTATTTTAAAGTTTCATACCCTGCTTTTTTCAACAGCCAACGTTGCAGTAATTGCCCAAAAGCCGCATGTCGTTATGCATGTTTGCACAAATAGTCACCCTGAATGGCCAATGCACTGTCAATCAGGAGATGTAAATGGCAGCTTGCAAAGTGTTTTAAGGGCCGATCTATGTAAGTAACGCAGCAGGGAGTCCCCCTGGTACACGCCGAGCCTGGCAGTGATTTCCATATTAATCCACACCAGCGAGGAATGCAAGAGCCACGTTTTTAATTAGAGCATAATCAAGTGCTTCAGAAAAGGTGCTGCTTTTCAAAACAGTTAATTAGGTCTCCAAACTGGCATATGAATATCGTAGGCTGTAGTGAATTTCAATCTTCATATCTGTCAGGTCAGAAAAGGAGGCTGAATTTATTTTAAAAAATGGGTGGGGGGTGCATGGTTTTTATTCAATTTTGCTCATTAATACGACTGGATATTTCACCGATTTAAATGAAGAATCTCAGCTCCCCCTCCCTGGAACACAACCGCATGGTTTTCGTCTGGAATACGAGTCAGCAATATTACGTGTGTGTCCTTAACTTTCACAGTTCATATTGGTCATTATAAACATTTTTATGTGACTGAAAGAACATTAGCTGCCCCACATTAATGTAATTGGTTTCAAACAGCTCTTAGATGATAAAATGTGGTATTTTTTTACACAGACTATGCTGTATGTATTCACCTTAGCACTTCATATAAACTGTCATTTACCTACTTACCTGATATTTTTTTGTGCAGAACTACTTACCACTTCTGACCCAATTGTACAGCAGGAAATTTTATGGGGGAAATTCAGGTTAAGTACTTTACCCAAGGCTACAAAAACAGGTTCCCCTCCCGGGACACAGATCAGGAGTCTTCAGGGTACATGTCTGTGTCCTGAATGATACTAGCCACCCGATTTACACTGACTTTCGGCTCCAGGCTTTGCAGAGAGTGCCACCATAACAAAGCTCCCTCAAAATCATTTCAGCGGGTAGATGGTTTCAGCCCAAGAGCTTCTGATTGCTAGAGCGAAGGAACGATCGTAACATTTTATTTTTTGCTTGGAGTCTAAGGACATGGTGTTACTGGACATTTTAAAACAGAAAATAAAGGCAAAATTGCAATGGAGTTATGAAGAGGACCAAAAACGATTTGCAGGAAGTTCTATGTTCTCTGCTTCTTTAAATCTTGTTTCATGAGATATCTAAAAAATGTCTGTCCTAGAACTTTGACGAAAGCCCTAACTACCAAGGTTACAAAAGTTATAGCAGCTGAGTTCAGATGTGGAAAGTAGCTGGGCATCCTAACAGTCAAAATGAAGATGTCAAGCTACCAGCATGCGTCCTTGATCATTAGTAGGCCACTGTTGACAACCGTCACGAATCAAGGACCCAGCCTTCAGCAGGACGCCTGACATGCATCGTCATGTCATTAATAAGCCTCGAGATCAGACCGCAGCGGTGAATTCCTCACACTGAATAACACTAGTCTACCATGCTGTTACTGTTAGAGCAAAATGGTGCATACTTACCACTACCTAAAACCCTCAAGTATGTTGTTGCAGCGAAAAAATAAACTGACACTTTCCACGGGAACAGCATCTGCAGATAAAAATGAGAAAGAAACTAAGGTGGTGTATTTTGGGCATTCTTGATTGCCTTTGAAAGAAAAGAGCAGGACAGAAGCGAGTGCTCATGTGGTTCCTCGCAATGTCCACAATAATGACTCTGTATATCGTCGGTGATTCCATGTTGAAATAATGTTGTTCACCAGCTCCATCAGAGCATAGCAGACTTTACAGACTGTAAACCCAAAGCCCCTCCATTCTTTTCTTTTTTAAATCCATAACCCTTTTGACTGGTTGTCATTATTAAATTTAACATACAAGTACAGATGACAATGAAAGCTTTCATCTTCTTTCCTGAAAGGACCATGAAAAGCAGATGAATAATATGACTATAATACAGTGGTGAATCATACTCCTTTTTTGATGTCTTTTGACATCAAAAATATCCAGATGGTAACAGAAACTTCTTTTTATTTTGGCTGGTGAAACAAAGCACAATGCAAAGTAAAGGTGATTACAAAAAGTTTATTGACAAACTCATGTTACTTCAGGATGTGTTAAGCCTGTATGGTATTTCACCAATGTTTGATAAAAATCACGACTTTTTTTAGCTCGTCTTTGTAAATGGCAAAAGTCTACAAAAATGTTTCCTGTCATATATCACAAAAAACACGAGAAACCACACGCTTTGTATTGAACATGCATCGGGTTTAGCATAAACAGCAAAGTGAATATTGAAGGTGCAAGTTTCTGCATTGTGCTGTAAGTGATTGCTCATACAGGGGGTGCTTGACTCAACTGAGCTTTTTATACCTAGGGCCCGAGCGAGGAATCGTACCATCTGTGAAGGTAAGTCAGGACCTCGTTGGGGAGAAGATACATGGCCATAGGTTGTAACTGGGATGTCATGAGTGGTTTATAAGGAGTTCTGAAGGGCAACAGGCTGTAAAATATTGCTTTATAAGCCTGCTTCTGCACCTTTCTCTCCAATACCACCTTGAAAGTTCCCATCTAATTTTTATTTGCAACTTCAATTACCATGCAGCAGCAGTACTCAGAGACTTGAAAACTGTATCCGTAGTTACTGCGGAGACATTATAAACACTCCTCCTTTCCCTCTGCAATCATATCACAGCCACTTTAATCAACACTTCTAAATAATCAGTAACAGAAATCATTTCTCTGAATTTCCCAACCCCTCAAGTCTTTCGGTTGTTGTTTTTTTTTCCCCCCACTTGTACGGTAATTGCAAATTTCACAACTACGAGAGACTTACACAAGCCGACACTTGTTTTCAGCCGTCATAGTGAACGTTGCTATTTCATCTCTCTTTTTTAACAAGTTCCAACATTGTCTTGCATACATTACGGTCATTTCATATCACTGTTTGGGATGAGGCCTCCTAGAGGAAGCGTTCTTTGTAGCCAGCTACGAAAAACATGGAGCCCTGGCCTCGTACGGGCAAACTCATTGGGAGTTGCGTCTTCAGCTTGATGAAGCTCGCTGTGTCAGCTCCGTTGCCGTCGCATGAATACACAGATCGACGGAGAGCGTTTCCAGGCTGTAGTCAAGTGTTGCCTCAATAAGAACCCAACAGTGCCATATTCTCTTTACTCCACTCAGAGTTACACAAAGACAAGCGCAGTTCTCTAAACAGCACAGTGAAGCCTTGAAGAAAAAAAAATGTGTTCTTTTGAAAAGAGAAACAAGAGAAAACAAAAGGGTTCATTAGCCTGGCTGGCAACTGTTTTTCTGACACCTTCAGGTTACAGTGACTTTATGGAATGTGCTATTGAAACAACTGTAATAACACCGTTTATAACAGATTCATGTTACACATTTCTGATTATTAGCACAATAGCGTTTCCATTATTAACTAAGCTGCTCTGCACGCACTAATGGTAGCAGTGCCTCTTTTCTCAGACTTCAGTGACTCTCTAGCTCACCAATAGCTTAGATTTTTTTTTTGTATTTACTACAAGAATACATCTAAGACAAAGGCAGGCCAGCTCCTCAGCAAGCGTGAAATCTCTTGATGAACCTGGAAGATGACAAACTCCAAAATCTCTGCAAGATGCTGTTTTCTCCAGATGAACACACAGTACAGCAATAATATTGTGATCAGCGCTCAGCACTGCTCCTCCGACCTGAGTTTAAGTCCAGTGTTGTGTTTGCATGATTGCTTGTTCAGTTGCCCGGCCATTTCCAATGAAATTTTATGCTGTCAGGCTTTGCCTGTCTGACCGCAAACAAACCTCCTTTGACCAGTACTTTTTCCAGTAAAAGTGCTTTTAAGGGTTAGCAAACTGTAGTTCTAAGAATCCCAGATGACTGGGGAAAACAGGTACTACTGACAGGAAACCA
Organism: Chitala chitala; assembly: GCA_025773905.1. Classification (NCBI taxonomy): domain Eukaryota; kingdom Metazoa; phylum Chordata; class Actinopteri; order Osteoglossiformes; family Notopteridae; genus Chitala; species Chitala chitala. The sequence goes on along the minus strand of JABJVR010000043.1, from coordinate 1,310,348 downwards.
AACTGCGAGAGACTAGAAGGCCCTTCTTTGGATCCAATCCAGTGTAATCCTAAACTGTATGTGAGGATCTCAAGGAAGCCCTGCTGTCATGCTTAGTCAAACCAATGTAGTCATTTATTTTCTGCAAATAAGCCCGTTAAACATAACTTGGGCATTCCAGGTGAAGTGTCAGTTTATCATTGATGTTTAAAGACATTTCAGAGTCATTTTATGGGATACATGCTTTTTGTTTGAGTCCTTGTGAATACATTTAGAGTGTCCCAGTCACAAAAACACGTTAAGTCCAGACAGTAGTGGTACCACTAATACTTAACGTCAGATCATAAATCACAGATAAGATGCAATATACACTCTTGTAATCTAACCTACACCAATGAGCACATAAGTGGCTTTTTCTGTTGTGCCAGAACCTTGACCAAATCGGTGATATTTAAATAATTGCGAATACTAAGCGGTTCAACATTATGGCCATTAATGACAAAGCAGACATTGATTTGTTTACAGCAGCTGCTCTGTTCATGCAGCTATTTAGTCATCATGTAGTTTGCCCTATAACAACAGCCGAATCCAAACAGATGTGATCATCTGTCAAAACTAGAGCCATGGGGAACATGGCAGCGCTAAAACTTTATAAATGGCACACATTTTTAATATTATTCGAAAGCTTTCCTTTTGATGGAAACGTGTGTGTGTGTATATATATATATATATATATATTTTTTTTTTTTTTTTTTTTTACAAAACACAAAAGCAGTTAACACAAAAAGAGTAATCTGTGGAAAATCGGCACAGGCGACATCACAAAATGTGAATTCTGATGAGACCGATCGCTTTTTGCCCCGCGATGACCGTTGCTCGCCATGATTTCAGCATGACGACATTTAATCAGCGAGCATACCTTTAAATGTGCCTCGGTTGATTACAAATAACCACCAGCCATTGTTGTGATAATGACAACATGAGCAGAGGGCCTGCCGAAAGCAGGATTACAATTTTAGGAGTGCTGTGATTAAGATGTGTCTGAGAGCATGTGCGCTGATTGTGAGGACGCCACTCTGCCTTTTCCGTGTGATACAGGCTCGGCTGGCGAGATGCGAGTCTGTGCATCACCCGATATCTGCAATGAAGGCAGAAAAAGCACAGTTGTGAGTCTTATTATCACCAAACCAGATGCACAAGGTCGACTTACCTTGTACCATCACTGTGACGTGATTCTGGGCGGTGTCCGGCCCCTTTGGACCCTTCTCCTGAGCAGAGCTGATTTGGCCCTGCTTTGAGTCCCTCAGTTGCTGCGTGGGGACGCACATACCACAGCTGGTCCCGCAGTTTGTGCAGATGTGAACCTGCCATTACTGCCTATAATGTCACCCTTTCTCGTAATCTTATGTAACTAACGTGGGAAAATTACGTTTCATTTCTAACAAAACCGTGTTACTGACTGCTGACAATGTTAGTGCTTATAAATGACATTTCAGAGTAAATGCTATCAAAATGTTTGTTAATGTGCGTTAATCCGGTTTGACGAAAACTGACACGTACACTAAACAGCGTGGCAAGCACGACAACGCAACCGCTGGAGAATGAAATGGCCTCTGAATGTTTAGCCCTTACTTCGGTTTGTGATTGCTGCCACCTACTGTTTAGAGACAATTATTTAAAACTCGGTATTAAATGTGATCGCGACTAAGAACGAACGTCAAGCACATTCATAACATTAGTGGGCATTTCACTAGTCTTAATTGATATGAACTATTTATTCTATCGAAAACACGCCATATCTCTCTGCATCGTTAAAATGGCTCTTAAAGGCAAATTAATTTGCTTTTAACTGCATAATGTTGGTCTAGCAATGTGTTCCATTTAATAAAATTCAAGTTACTTTCCACAATGTTAGAGCAAATGTTATTTGAAAACATGTCCATTTATTTATAATTTAGCACCAGAATATTAGTGCGTAATCTCCTGTAGTGTTTACAATATTATTTACGTTAATTTTAGTCATCAAAAAGGGTAACCAAAATGACCATAATCTGCATACGCCTACGTTAATACTTATCAGAAAAACCATTACACAGAAATCGTGCTAATTAATCATGAAGAATGAGCATTTCACTGGGCAGGCGCAACGCCGGGGTTCCGTCACGAGGCTTCTCACCGCGCAGCACCGCTGTTAGAATGAGTGGGGGTGTCACGCCACACTGCCTCACTCAGCCATGCGAGTCTAGCTTGCGGCCTCGTACAAAATCGATTCCGAGTGAGAGACTTTAAGGTACCATGTCATCTCTCAGGCGTATTTGTTTTCTCGGCAGCACAGAGTACGGTTTCAGGCCACAGTTCAAAGAGATGGAATGTAGAAGTGGCAGATGAACCCACAACACCAGCACCACCACACGCTGTTCGGCCGTTACGTCTTTTCCTTTTTGTTTTCAGTAGAAATGTGATCCTAAATTACATCCAAAAATAATTTTGGCAGCTTTTATTATCCGCTGATTCTGCCAAGTCGTGTGATTAAAAACAACAAAGTTTATTATGATGTGCATTTGGATTTGTCAAATTTTGACTTTTTAAAAGTATTATTTATGCAGATATCTGCAGCTATTTTTCAATTCATGAGATTCCCAAGTGCAGTAACTGTACAAGTGGATAGCTGAAATGTTACTAATTAAACATGTCCTAGATTGTAAATCTGTTTGGATTTCTTGTATCAGTTTTGATTAGCAAAGAGCCCCCCGCCTCTTCTAGTAACACGCAACAGACCATAAGGGGTGAAATGTAACACAATGACACTCTCCCTCCCAAGCATACCCCACAGGTATAGCTAGGTCTGTTTTTAGCACCCCTTGAGAAAACACTGGACTTAAACAACTTGCCAAGTTCGTTTTTTCAAGCAGCACTGCCTGCTGTTTTTTAATGAAAGTTATATTGTCAGTTTTGTAATATATGGGGTAATAGCCAGACTGTACCATTCAGAATTAAAAACTGCTAATTAATTCGTTAATTCCGTATTAATTAAAGCTGCTGTTTACTTAAGGGAAATTTAGTTTCTATCATTAGGACACATGGTGATTAAGAACATCCTGTTTAAATCACTGCAGAGAGCAACACATTTGGACCAGCACCAGCTCCATCTAATTGTATTTATTTATGTATTTATTTATTTATTTGTGGGACTTAATTAACGTTACTGAAATTTGCATATTAACTGTGTTAAACAGGCTGCGTGTATGACAACACACTGACTGGTCTGATGTGTCCTCACACCAGATCATCTGTAAAAATAGTGCAATGGACTGTTAATCTCAACGGGCTAATCGTCCTGGCCAGGGCGATGCGTTAGCAACAACGACCTCAGTTTGAAACCCGCGTGATCCCTCGGTCCGTTATAACCGTTTAATGACCTTGCATTTCACTTTAGTTTTTTTAGAATATAAATGCCCTGCTGTGCATGTCTGCAGTACTTGTGTCCTTACCCACTAAATATTACAAATTCTTTGTGTATTTACAAGTCCTTTTAAATCGCTAAATGTTTCTTTTCGACTGAGGCGGACACCGTGGAGACGCCATGCGCACTGTGGGGGAGACTCCGCCCACTGGCTGCCTGAGGGCCCAGCATGCACCAGGAGAAACATCCACATGGCGCGGTGGCTCACTTTTAAGTGAAAATGATACGTGTATTTCTCCACTTCTGCTCAAACGAAGCTAGCGCTGTCACAGCTCTTGTTTGCTAAACTTTTTTCCCCCGCTCCTGTCTGTCCTTGAAAACATGCCAATGAGGCGTGAGCCGTTGGCAGCTGTCAATCTCTGTGGGTTTTGTAACGGGATTCCATACAGGGTTTCCCATGAGAAGTAAAAACCCCCGTAATGAGCTGAAAACATGCATATCCTCCGTGGAAATGAAATGGCTGGGACAAGCCTCTTTTTTAAATTTCTGATTTTGGGCGATGTGGCCACCGTGTTAGAGTAAATATTAATAACCATCAAGAATTTCCTTTCAGAAACAGTGTTTGGAATGCATGTTTTTTGTTAAATCACAGTCTAATAACTGCTGATAAGTGAGTATAACAAAAATAAACTGAAATCCATTTCTGTGAATTAAATTCATTGTAAAATCTAGACTATTCCATTGTAGCAGAGATGAATGCAGACGTTATAATCGCTTTAAATCTTTGTTTACAAGATTATAACCTGTACTTTTCATAATAAATTAAAATTACACCCTTAAAATGAAATACCTATTAAATAACACACACCCTCGTAGCACTTGTGCAGGAGTCCGGGTAGTGAATGTATTTTTATTCTGTAGTTTTTTAATTTAATTAAATATATTTATTTATTTTTTAAGCATAAATCTATTCCTAAACCAATCATTGGAGAACAATTCTTGAAAGTGACCCAAGATGGCAGTATTGATTCAAACCTATGATGCGATTGGTTTTCTCATGTAACTACATGCAAGCAAGCATAGACGTTTATCACTTTAATTGCGTTTTTAGTTTAAAAAGCATACATTTAGCACAAACGTTCATTCATTCTCCAACCACATATCTGGGACAGAATGATGGGAAATGGTGTTCAATACTGTTGAAACGCATTTGCCGAGAGCATCACATCAGGTTACAGTATTGCATCATAGAGGAGCTGTGTCAGGTAAGGAGAAGTCAAAGACCAGATAAATGCAGGAAGATAATTATTGCCAAATACTCAGAAAGGAGTCATAAAATCCACAAGAAAGTGTTTTATGGAGAGTATGTGGAAATGTACTGGCTTTGTCACTACACATTTTACTCCTATTGGCCAAAAATATATGCTTAGGTTGATAGGCTGAAATGATCACGTGTGGAAATATTTCCGTATGAGCATTATGTTTCACTTCATGTTTTACCTGCTGTTACCACATTTGCCTCATATTTGTGTTTGGTCATGGTGACAGTCTGCCTTTGAGTGTTTTCTCCTAATGAGATGCTGTGGTTTTTGTATGTGGTCAGGCTTCATGGTCACCTTGCTCTACAGGAAGCACACTCACGTGAGAGGCGAAACTGGGGCACAGAAGAGTGATGTCCCCCCCCTCCCCCAGCTGAACAAAAGGGGCATTTCTTAGAATAGTTTCCAGGTGGTCTTGGTCTACATTTACGTCACATCGTCGAGTATGGCAGCTGTTCCACTTCAAGGGCACTTACACTTGCAGTACTGCATGCAATTAACAACAACGCAATGTCATAAGCACAGCAATTACACCACAGTGCAGATTCGCACATGGCATGATAAAATACTGCACTATAACCATCATGGCACTGCATCGCTTTAAAGACATGAACTGAACTATAAAACATTATGGAAAGTGAGACTATTGATAATATTGTAATATAATAACGTATGGTTACCCATTTTCAAACTGCAGGTTAATGTCTTGTGAACCAAGGAACCACCCCAGTGAAACGTAGGCCATGAGCTTTGGTTGACCCTGGACCAGGCAGCAACCAAGCTAAAATATAATGCTCTATAAACAGTGAAAGAGAGGCACAGTTCAACAATGTGGAAGAGGGTTTTAAAGCATTCAGGTAAGGCAGAAGCTACACATTGATGGCCTTCTTACTGGCTTTGATGTCTGCACACTGTGAGGGTCATTAACAATGAACATTAACAGCATGCAAACACGTTAGCTGCAAAGGGAATCTTAGAATGATGAGTGGAAATAAAACCTGTTTGTGAGTTCTCATAAAAAACAACAAAAAAAAGAAACAAGCATAAGAAAACAGGTAAAGTTCTTTGGGATGTATTTTCAAAGTCAACATGTTTTCAGCAATACCATATCTACAGTGTCCATCAGGTACTGGCTGTTCTTCCTAGCATCAGTCCTGTGCCATGGCAGGGTCCACTTGTCGGTAAACACATTGATGCAACTGAAGTACTTCAACCCATGCACCGCTCCATCTATCATCAGTCAGTCATCTTCTGTACCGCTTCATCCTGTTAAGGGTTGCGGGAAGCCTGAGCCCATCCCAGGGCACATAGGGTGCAGGAGCGCCAACCCACTGCAGGGCACACACACACACTACAGGCAATTTGGAGAATGAAGAATTATGCCATGGCTATTCACATTATTCCATATGTAGCACTTCACTGCAAAACTAATTTTCATAGTATGGAATTTGAAAGTTACTATTACACAAACTTCTCTCCACAAAGCAATAATTTAAAGTGAGCAATGATTATGAATTTATGCACATTTTATTTTTCATTGACTAAGTATTTTCAAACCTGTGACTTGCATGGACAATTCAGCTGTGTGCAGCCAATGGGAAACTCTAATATAAGCTATTTCACAGAAGAGCAGTCTGGAATATGAGCATCAACAGTTCACAGCACATTGAACCTGCAAGAGAGTTCCAGAGGGCTGTAATCGATTGTAATTGGGCTGGAAACAACTCAATGTCTGCCCGTGCCGACTGCACGTACCCAGTGCTTTGGGCACATTTAACAGTGAACAGCCTGGAGAGAGAGGCAGAGAAAGAAAAACAGAGAGGTGGAGAGGCCAGGGTTCACCATCTTCTCCCTCATTACACTGTAATGCATACTGCTCTCCTCATCTGTCAGGATTTAGGCTATTTCACTGGGAGAGCACAGGTGTGCTGAAGGTGTCATTGCACAATTGCCACACCCCATGTTGAATATACATCTAAGCGTTTCCCACCGAGTTAATGCGTGCCCGTTACCTGTGCGCTTTGAAGCTGCGGCCCTGTAAAAACACAGCAATATTTTCACCATCACCTTATAAATAATACAGTGCTACTAAATTAATTCTGTGTTTTGTCCTTTGGTAATGCGAATCAGTGACTCTTCATTAGGTTGTTCATTAACATACATGCATTTTTTGTCTTTTTTAAAGTGTAGTATGTGTCTAACTCCCAGTTGTGGGAGGGTATAACGGAGTATGCATCTAAAAATAGCCCTGTACCTGGATACCTCAGGAAAACATTTCCTGCTCAACTTCAACTCGTTTGTAATTTATTTTTGGGGCAAGTTGCTTACTCTGAACTAAATCTACAGAAATGAGCCTAACTTCATTTTTATTACCTTAAATTAGCCATGATGTATTACTTTGCAAGTGGTTTCAGAACTAAGCAATAAATAAAACTTGCACAATATGAAGTGTAAAATAAACTAATGGAGTTTAAAATGAATGAGTACTGAAAGCCAAATTCCCTGTAAAACCAGACCGATAATGATCCTCTTTGTCCAAAATCAGACAGCTCAGCTTTCCACATTACACCAAGCAAATCAAATCAAACAAAAAAGCGAATCTTAGACATTGGTTAGCTTCACAAAAAGTCTGCTTAAAAAATATATAAAAGAATTAGTTTTTGAAAGGCATGTAATGTCATATTTTAAAATAATAGTTAATTGCTGTACAATAACTTTAGTCAGTCTGAGATTGTGATTTGACCTTGTGACCTCACAATGAACAGTTGGCACTAGAGTCCTCTATTTGAGTTTACTGAAAGTCTGTTTTCCCATCATGCTCCAGGTATACGGGACAGAACTGTGTAACACACAGAAGCTGCTGCAGTCAATATACATGCCAGGTTACCTGAATTAATCCGTGTGGCTGATTAATGTAATATGCCCTTTTCACCTGTCCTCACAGTTACACCTATATTTATTTTTTAAATATTTTAAAATACCTAACATAGCAAAGGGTGATTATTGTTTGCAGTGCAAATACCCATACATTATTCTCACTTATTTTGTTATTATCATTATTAGTTTAAATTGCAGTTTCTAATTGAACTATACTTGTGGTTTTAAAACGTAAACATAAATACATAGTGAGGAAGGCGTCTCCAGTTTTAGCTTACAGCTCCAAAGGTCATTGATAATGCATCTGATGCAGTGGAAAGATTAAGGGTCAAATGGTGATTTACAATAAAGTTGGTCATATACTGGTTATGTCATCATCCTTTCTCAGGTCAACTGATCTAAGGTCACAAATGTGGAACAGGTTTGACTTATCTACGTTTATAACTAAACAGTATGAGCAGTGAAATGTCTGACCTGTTTGCCGTCTCCACTTTGTGTGGAAGCAGAGGTCTGCAAGTAATTTTGAGAAGCCTTGCATATCTCATGAAGAGCACAGCTGTTGAAAAAGCTTTTGAAAGAGCAATCGTGCTCTCCAGTGTCTGTGAAAAGACTGCTGAGGAAATCACTTTTGCACCGACTTCCTCTTACTGTAGCTTCTGAAGAATGGTTGTTAATGCACACCACTTCCTCACACACAGCTCACCAGTGGGAAAACCCGTCACCCTACTTGTCTGCATGACAATGCAGCCTGATGAAACTGGTCTTACAACACCTGAAACCAGTTCGGTCCAGCCATTGCCTAAATATTTAGTAATACAAGGAAAAAACTGTGCTTGTTTGGCCATTTAAAAAAGTGATGTGTAAGCCAGCTTGTGTCACTTGAATTGAAGGAGACAAACTACAGCACGACAGAGAAGAAGCTGGTTAGCCCTGTACATTTCATCATAGTGTTGAGGAGCAAATCTGTTCTGAACGAGCTTTAAACAGCCACATCAGCAAACAGATAATCGGAGTGGATAAGACAGAGATAACAGCTGGAGAGGTTTAAAAGGACGGGCTCCAGGTTTGGCGGGTCACTCCTCAAACAATCCAGCACAGGGCACCCCCAGCAGTCATGACCTTCAACGGCACTTGGAAAGCTGACCGCAACGACAACTATGACAAGTTCATGGAGCAGATGGGTAAGAAAGCTTCTGTCATGGAACAGTAGCATTAGGTCTTCCTTGAGTGGCTGGAAATAGCCTTGGAGTTGTCTCATAGAGCAGACAATAGCTGCTACTATGCTATAACTTGTGTATCTTCATGCTGAGAAATGCTTTGAGATGTACATTAGCACCATTGCATGAGTGTAAGAGACATGCACATACAGTAACAGTTTATTACTATATAAACTATATAATTCATTTTTATATAGCGCCTTTCGCAACAGCGTGCCTCAAAGTGCTTTACACAGAAAATTGAAGAAATCAATACAAATGAATGAAGCCAGACAACAACAATATAATCCTATGGGAATCACAGGCTGGGTGCGAGAGCAGTGTAGGTGATGGTAAAACTCTTGACTAGTGCTGCTGACACCTCTGGGTGTCCCACGACAGGCATCAACCTGGTAAAGAGGAAGCTCGCAGCACATGACAACCTGAAAATCACCATTGAACAAACCGGAGACACATTCCACATCAAGGAGAGCAGCACCTTCCGCAGTCTGGAAATCAACTTCACCTTGGGGGCCACCTTTGAGTACACCCTGGCAGACGGCACCGAGCTTGTCGTAAGCTAACCATCTCATCGAAGCTCTCTCGACCATTTGTTGCCTTCAGCTTCTGGGATTCACTGACCAGAGCTTGATGCAAGCTTAAAGCAAGGCGGATGTTGTGCACTCTGAAAGCTGCTTCAGCTGTAAGCAAGTACACTATATAATATAAACTTGTCTTCCACAGGGCACATGGACTATGGAAGGTGACATTATGAAAGGAAAATTCACCAGGAAGGACAATGGAAAAGAGTTGACAACGACCAGAGTCATCGATGGAGATGAGCTCGTGCAGGTAAGCACCTGTCTCCAGTTAAACCGTATGCCGGGTACTCAAAGTGCGAAAAGCGTTCCACATCATGACTTCCACGTCATAAACCCGGAAGTGCAAAGTGGCCTGTCAATAGGGCTTCCAGTGAAGATGTTCTTTCAAACAAACACACACACACACACACACACACACACACACACCCGAGTCAGTTGGGTTCCCTTCTTTCGGCTGCCCTGAAACTGGTTTTAGAATGAAGCAGCAACACAGATAATGTAAAATAAATTGGTTTGTAGTGCTATGACTTGCAGGTGGAAACTAGAGGTGTCCAGGTGACTGCAGGTGTCCAGTCACTCCAGCTGTCTCCATACCAAACATTTTCCATGCAGGCTTTCCCCATAGGCTAGAGCTACACAGTTGATCTGGTTAATAGAACCCTAAAATCCCCTTTGCATGAGTACCCTGGCATCTTGTTGGGGGTGTACTGTGTTTACATCTAGTGCTCCTTGTTGTACACTTTACAATAACTTGACCTTACTTGCATAGATACTGACTTCAGATAACCTTGGATAAAAAAACAGAAGTAATTGTATTCACATTTGTATCGAACGTCACAGTGTTACCACATCATGTCTGAAAAGCAGAAACTGAATAAATGGCTTGCAAGTGCTTGCTTTCTAAGCGAAAGGCTTCTGTTCCTCTCAGAGCTACAACTATGACGGAGTGGATGCAAAAAGAATTTTCAAACGGAGCTAGAAGTCACTTTGACAGCTTCTTTCTGCAGAGGAAAACAAAGGAGACCCGATCTGTCACCAGACATCACCTGAGACAGCTTTGTATTGCATCTCCTTAAAGATATAATCCTGAATATTTGTGCTCAAAGTGAAAAACACCTTCGTTTTTAACGTTTTTTGTGATGGTATGTTGTTTTTGCTCATGTACAGATAATGTACCACTTCGTAATATTTTGGACACATTTTGTTAAGACAAATAAAATACTATAACACCTACCAGGAAGGAGAGGTAGCCTATGTGAAGATTACTACTATTGATGAAATACTGTTCCATCGCATGGTTATGTTGCAGACATCCAAAAAAAAAAAAAAAAACTCGCAAACCAGTTTTCTCACACTTCCAAAGCTAAACAGCGAGAGTATACATGCGCAAAATGTATTAACGATGTTTTACACCAACATGAATGATATTCACGTGTTGACTGAATTCATGCTTATACGACAACCAGGAACAAATTTTACAATTTCTTTGAAAAGGCGCTTTAAAACCCGCAATTTCCACAGGCTGTAATTATAGCAAAGCTTTTAGACATGTTTCGAGCAACCATAGGCTTTTATGATCCTCAGTAGATGTTCTCACAGTCGGGGCATATAAGACTTCGGGTACCTACCGTATTACAGCATTCCAAACGTGTAGGCCTATCTGTTTTACTTTAAGTCGTCCACGACATAACTACTGATGTAATTCAATGTAATTCAATGAATTTTTGAAGCGCGCGCGCGCACACACACACACACACACACACACACACACACACACTCGTTGTTTACTAATTAGTAATAATTACTATTAAAATATTTTTTTCAAAGACATTTTTCATTTATGCTCTGAATTGGTAGACTGGTCAAACCAGCATATGTATTATATATTAACTCCTCGAGCAATTGTAGATTAGGTTAGCACACCATTGTTTATTTACATTTAATACGTATTAAGTTATAACGAGCCGAAGTAATAAATGAAGAAAAACAAATAAGATATCCGACGTTGTTCCTGCATTACCCCGTTCTTTTTAATCGTTATGTCGTTTGCATAAACTACTGTGAAACTGCTGTACCTTTGTTACGGTCTTTGAGGACACAGAAAAACATGTCACTTATAATGAATCTGGCCAGCACTCAGATTATTTGAAATTATTTGTATTGTCATCTGAAATAAATTCTATGTTTGTAAACTCGGTACATTAGAATAATTTTTTTATAACTGAGAAAAATATATTACAACACACCTGTTGGATAAAATTTAGTTTATCAAACAATATAAATAAACAATATAAAAAGCATTTCCAATCATATGTACATGGTTTTACAAGTTATGGTACAAATTATATTTAAATCTCTTGTACATGGAAAAAGTAAAGGCACAGGAGCGAAATGTTCAATTAACATGGTACGTATAAGAAGGAAAATACACGGAAAATTTACAGATGAAACGTCACTTGAAAAATGCCTCAGACACATTAATGGCATAGAAAAGTGCTAATAACTGCAGGTAACAGACAAGAGGATCAAGATTTAATTTGAATATATCTGACAGTTCTTTCCAATTTAAGACATCGGTTACGTCATCCCTGTATTCTATGCACTGTCGCAGAGTACTGTGGAATTTATTTGTACGGTATACACAGTAATTCAGATTACAATATGAGAAGATGCTTATACTAACTGCTGCTTGGTAGTTCTTTTAAAAAAGGGAAAACATAAATGCCAGCTTCTATAAAAGAAATTGTTCAGATATATGTTAGGTAAGGAAACAGCAGAGTGAAAATCTTACAAAAAGGCAAACCAAGAGCGTCAGGCTATTTGCAATCCTCGTTTCATGCAAAACGTAATTTTCGCAATAATGTAGAATTTATGTCCTCGCACACGTCTGAACCGTGGCTTTGGACTTTTCGATTTCAGGAGTCTACTAATGCAGAAACCATGCATCTGGGGCCGTACAGTAGGCTAAAATGTGCTTATTTAAAAGTCTTTCATAATACGTATAACTTGAGCCCCCAGCCAGAGAATATCTGAATCTGAAATTATCAAATAAATGTTAGGTATGCTGTGTACCCGCATCCAAGCCAAAAATCATAATCATTGCAACTTCCCTGTAATATTTGGCTTTCTCAATTACGTCACCTATAACTTTTTCTTTTGAGCATCACCTCATATGATCTCAACAGCATAAACAATAGACTTATCCTGACTTGCGTCAAGCCATTAAGAAAACACATATTCTTTTATTACATTTAACCTTGACCGAAAATATTTTTACTATTAGACTTAAAAAATAAAAACGGAAAAAATAAATCGTCTTAAGCATGGCTTTTTTCATATTTGGTTCACAATAGACCAAATGCAAATACGCATTACAAAGTGCCATCCTTTGTTCATTTCTGATGTAATAAGTGTCTTGAAAACTGTAAGCGTTGCTTCATACGCGACCTTGAATTTGACAGTGGCTGCCTGATGTTAACAGACGTTGTAGAACCAATTTAATTCATTCAAACGCGAATCCTCTTTGGCCTCCAGTTCAACGCCTGATTTTCCACATCATACCTTCAAGAAACGTGAAGACAATGCAGAATTCATCCTCAATAGATCAAGTAAGTTTTACGAGTGCGCGTTATAATATTGTATTTAATATTTATATTATGTAAAAATAAATAAAATAGGTTATTCTCTCCGTTGAACTTCAATAAAAACTAACAAGAAAGTAAATCTGTTTATATAATTTAGATTTCTCTCATACACATACATAAAAACAAAATGAAAAAGCAAAAGTACGGTCCTTTTTGTTATAAACAACTTACCAGGCAGTACTGTTTGCATCACAAATAGCCATGCTCATCCAATCCTCTAGGAGTCACCGGATTCCATTTTATAGTAGGTTTACTGGTGGAATAGCCTAAAATACAGTAGTCATAGATATAAATAAAGGGAAAAAATAGGTAGTCTACATAGATGGCTACTGCTGATTTGAATTAAGTTTAACTTTAGTTTGCCAACTAAAAATGGAATCACATGGGTATAACGGAGTAAATATTTGTTAAAGTCTTGCTTGAATATTTTACATTTTCTGCCAGATTACCTCAGAGCCAATGGTGGGGATGAGCTGCTTAGATAACCATTACCTGTTTCAGGCCTGGCTTTAGGTAGGTCAGAGGACAAAACGCAATCTGCCGGTGCTGACTGGCTGGTGTCCCCAGCGTCGCCCCCACCCACGCCCCCAGGAGCAGTGACAGCACACCACTGGGACTTCCGGTGGTACTTGAGCCTATATGTGTCTGTCATGCAGTTATCAACCGAAAAGTAGGTGGTGAGGGAGACTCCATGGGCTGACCCTTTCAGATCTGGGCTCACGCCAGGAAGTGCAGTCCTCTCCTGACCTGGAGAGGTTGAGCCCGGACTAGGTAAAAGTCTCTGTCCTACGGGGCTGGTGACCTGCTGGTGTGGGCCTGAGGTGGCGTCCGGTGGCATGCGTGAGCGGGTGGTGGCATGCGCTAAGGTGCAGTGTGCCTGTGTAGGTCGGGTCGAGGGTCGTGGGCTGGTCTGAGAGGGCTCCTGTAGCAGCCTTGGTCGAAAGGCTGGTAGGCTTTCTTCAGGACGCGGGGCTGGACGCTGGGCATGCCAGCCCAGAGGTGGCAGCGGCGGCGGTGGAGGCGGAGAGATCGCAGAGGCCCTGCAAGGAGGCAGGCAACGCTGTTTGGGCTCGCTCCGGGTGTGTCGGCAGGGTGCTGGGCTCACACTCGGTGACTCTGGTGGGGCTGCTTCGCTATTGCTCGAGCGGTAAGCACTGTCCTCCTGCTCGGACAGCGGGCCAGTGAGGTCGTCTGAGCTGTTCCACTCAGAGCTGCTGGTCTTGGCCAGCTGCTGAGAGGGGGGGCTCCCCGTGTGGTATCCCCTGTCAGCAGTCTCACCCTGGGCTGCGCTCGGAAGCACAGAGTGCCTAGTGGACCTTCTTCCTGTCTCGGGACTCCTCATGGTGGGCGTGAACTTTCTAGAATAAAAAAAACAACAGGCTGGATGTGATTTTGACAGATTACACGTCAGTTTCTCAGCATGGTCAGCACTCTTGCTGCCTAGTCATTTGGTACAAAGCAGCAGACAGCAGGACGTACAACAATACATTCTGCCAGCTAAACGAGTTGTTGACTGCTACATATTCTGTCACGATAAATAGGCTTTTCTGAATAGGGCACGGCTATGGCGTGTCCTGTTTAGCAACAAACTAGGAAGACCTGAAGTGAAACAGCTAAATAAGTTCCCACCCCAGCTGTTACTCACTGTAAAAATGTTTAGGAGTGGGTAAATTCTGGAATGTGTGAACAGTTTTTCAATATTGCGTTTTATGTCAAACTTGAATGACACCTGAGAGGATGCTCATCTTGGTGGCTGTGGTCCTTCTCTTCGGCGCCCAATTCACGTGCTTCTGTACAGAAAAATAAAACACATCGATGGCTTGCGTTATGCCTGACATTTCCTGTGTGTTACAGATATGTGATGCCAAACTCAGACAACAGCTGAGACCTGGCCAGTTTGGGTCCATGTGTGAACCACAGACTGGCCTGGCTCTCAACCCATGTACATCAAGCCTTAGTCTCTAAAGCTGCAAACAGAAAGTAACCCAAATCTGGCACAGCTTTCTGCAAGAGCTACCACATGTCCACAGTATAAAGAAATACCTGGAAGTTGCTGAAAAACGGGTAGTGTCCCATGGTTCCTCACCATTTACTTCTGTTTATTTTCACAGAAACTTCCATTGTGAACCATGATCACCATCTTTTAAAGCAGGGGAAGGTCAGACATGGTACACAGGATGTAATGTATTTAACAGCAATATACTATCAACTGTCATATTAGTGCTATCAAGCCAGTTGTAAGAACTACCTAAAACAACCCGTGCAGGGAACAGTCTTTTTCAGTCATTCCATGATTTGTAAATTGACGGCTTTATAATATATCTTTTTGAAAAACAAGATTGAACTGAAATGCCTAGCTGCATTAATGATATGCCTGACATTTCCTGTGTGTTACAGGTATGTGATGCCAAACTCAGTCAACAGCTGAGACCTGGCCAGTTTGGGTCCATGTGTGAACCACAGACTGGCCTGGCTCTCAACCCATGTACATCAAGCCTTAGTCTCTAAAGCTGCAAACAGAAAGTAACCCAAATCTGGCACAGCTTTCTGCAAGAGCTACCACATGTCCACAGTATAAAGAAATACCTGGAAGTTGCTGAAAAACGGGTAGTGTCCCATGGTTCCTCACCATTTACTTCTGTTTATTTTCACAGAAACTTCCATTGTGAACCATGATCACCATCTTTTAAAGCAGGGGAAGGTCAGACATGGTACACAGGATGTAATGTATTTAACAGCAATATACTATCAACTGTCATATTAGTGCTATCAAGCCAGTTGTAAGAACTACCTAAAACAACCCGTGCAGGGAACAGTCTTTTTCAGTCATTCCATGATTTGTAAATTGACGGCTTTATAATATATCTTTTTGAAAAACAAGATTGAACTGAAACGCCTAGCTGCATTAATGAGTACTGTCATAACATGCAGTAGCACCCTGTCTAAAGCTGTGATAAAACAGATGTAAAAATGTGTTTATGTACATGGCAATCATAGGAAAATGATGACAGAAATTCAATGAAAACCACTATCAAGTTAAACCACAGTGGAAAGGCAGTATAATCTCTCATATTTAATTTTATCTACAAAATTTGTGTTCACATCAAAGACAGACTACGCGGAATGGCTTCCTTTGTAAGGTTTTCTCGGACAAACGTTAAATTACCAGTTGCGTTTCTTTAATGAGCATCCTTCAGACAGGAGGACTTTTTGGCCCCTTTTAACCGTTGCTGCTTCCACGTTTTTGTGAAAACTGAGAAAAATGCATGTAAAGGGGTGCACTGGCACAAGTATGTGTGCAAGGAACACAGTACTTCTTGGTGCAATCTTGAGTTTTGCCTCTGGAAGTGATAAAGAGTTTTGGTCAACAACCCACTTTTATTGCTGCAAGTGATTCTGTCAGATGAGCCTCCGAGTGAAATCCTGTATCTCAGCTGGCCATCAGGAAACAGCTCTTTTCAGGGGAAACATAAAAACTAAGCTGTTGAAGTGATTTTAATGCGTGAACCTCATCTAAGAAATCAGTGGACATTGTGGTGTGAGGTTGTGGAATTGGGGGGCATCCAAGACCTAAGAATTTCCTTGGCTTTGGGAAGGGAGGGGCACACTGCAATGGTGAGGTGAGCCCTCTGAAGGGGACACATTGTGGCAGTGAGAGTCAACAAATTCGATATCTGAGGCATAGGAGTTGTGGGGGTGAGATTGTACCTTGCTGAAATGCTGAGTGAGACGACTAAACTGTAAATAAGAAACGTGGTCTATGATTTGATGACAAAACAAAGTAAAAGTGAAGTTGTGATTTATGTGACTTAGGTGTCCTTCACAAAAAAATCACAAACAGGCTAATTTATGTAAAAAAAAAAAAAAAACTTATATGCAGGATATTCAGTATTAGGTCTTTCAGATCTTGCAAGAGTTGGCTTGCATGATCTTAGAATGAGTCATATTTACCCCCAGAAAGAGATAGAGACAAAAGAGTATGATCAAGTACATAGAAAAGGCAGACACCAAAGGAAAGACAAAAGTCAGAAGGAAGAAGCGAGAGAGAAAAAAACATAAAACCAAAGGGAGGGGGGAGAAACATGGAGAAGCACAAGAGAAAAAAAGAGAGTAAAAGCTAAAACTGATTGGTGCTCAAGCCATGACCAAGGCTGAAACCCTAACCGCCATGTGGGGGAGCCATGCCCGAGGCTGTAACCCTAACCGCCACATGGGGGAGCCATGGCCAAGGCTGTTACCATAACCGCCATGTGGGGGAGCCATGCCATGCCCGAGGCTGTAACCCTAACCGCCACATGGTGGAGCTATGGCCAAGGCTGTTACCCTAACCGACATGTAGAGTCACAGTTGATGCTGTTACCCTAACCACCATGTGGGGGAGCCATGGCCGAGGCTGTTACTGTAACCACCACATAGGGGTGCTGTGGCCAAGGCTGTAACCCTAACCGCCATGTGGGGGAGCCATGCCCGAGGCTGTAACCCTAACCGCCACATGGGGGAGCCATGGCCAAGGCTGTTACCATAACCGCCATGTGGGGGAGCCATGCCATGCCCGAGGCTGTAACCCTAACCGCCACATGGTGGAGCTATGGCCAAGGCTGTTACCCTAACCGACATGTAGAGTCACAGTTGATGCTGTTACCCTAACCACCATGTGGGGGAGCCATGGCCGAGGCTGTTACTGTAACCACCACATAGGGGTGCTGTGGC
Source organism: Chitala chitala (assembly GCA_025773905.1). Lineage (NCBI taxonomy): Eukaryota > Metazoa > Chordata > Actinopteri > Osteoglossiformes > Notopteridae > Chitala > Chitala chitala. Next base: position 1,292,618 of record JABJVR010000043.1, on the reverse strand, counting down.
CAAGGCTGTA
>JABJVR010000043.1:1252733-1291671 GCA_025773905.1 Chitala chitala | reverse complement strand
GGCCGAGGCTGTTACCCTAACCGACATGTAGAGTCACAGCTGATGCTGTTACCCTAACCGCAATGTGAGGGAGTCATAGCTGAGGCTGTTACCCTAACCACCAAGTTGGGGAGCTATGGCCGAGGCTGTTACTGTAACCACTACGTAAAGGAGCTGTGGCCGAGCCTGTAACCCTAACTGCCACGTGGGGGAGCCACGGCCGAGGCTGTTACCCTAACCGCCATGTGGGGGAGCCATGGCCAAGGCTGTAACTCTAACCGACATGTAGAGTCACAGTTGATGCTGTTACCCTAACCGCCATGTGAGGGAGCCATGGTCGAGGCTGTAACCCTAACCAATGTGTAGAGTCACGGCTGAGGCTGTTATCCTAAAGTGCCATTAGATGGCAGCAAAGGCCACAGCTGAAGAAGCCAGACCACAGCGTCACCAGTGGGCGAACACTTGGAGCTCCAACAGAGCCACACGCAAAATTCCTGCTCGATAAAAATAGACACATTGCACCCCCCCAACCCTTTTGCTGACCTAGAGGTCCATGCAAGGATAAAAGCTGCAAGCAGCCCGCTGGGAATCTTGGCTCCTGGTTCATGGGACCTAAATATGGTCAGCGCTGACGTCCCTCTTCAAATGCACGCACTTGTGCTGCATTTCCAACAGAACAGGGAGTTAACACACTTCCGAGCAACTCAAATACCCAGGGAACGGTGCATCCGGAGGGGACGACGAACGTACATCAGACGAGGGCGTTAGCGAATTACAGCACGACGAAGGCTGCCCGGGCGTGCAAGATTTCTCAGAGACAGGAAGCGACGCAGAAAAAGCGAGGTTTTAAATCAGCACAACGTTGTGGTGCACACGGCACGCTGCCTGTCAGTCTCTGAGCAGGCCAGGTAAACCGGGATGAAATGGTTAAAAAAATAATAAATAAAAGAGTAAACAATTCTACCTCAACAAACCACAAAAAAAGAGAAAATACTCTCACTGAACGTTCAGTGAAACAGACATCAGTGCGATGCGTTTTTCTGTTTTTGGAAACTGTGGCCCTATTTTAAGAAAACATTTATTCTGTTACTGTGCATCCTTGTGACAGCAAGTTCAGAAGGCGATGGGAAATGTCAGCCAGTACCACGACAACGCTCTGACATGCAGCGTGGTGATGCTCTTCATGGTGGTGCTGTTTACACAGCAATGTGACGGCTGCAAACACGCAGCAGAAACACACAATTCGCAGCTTCATATTGTGCTGGAGAAGCCTGTATTAATCTGCAACTCATGCATTACTGATGTTTTTCTTAACATCTACAGGAATATCCCTTATCTATAACTGTATTTAGTATTATTACAATGGCTTGATGCCCCATCCAGGGTATACTCTGCCTTATTGCCCTAGGCAGCTTGAATAGGCTCCAGGCCACCTGCAACCTGAAAATGTTAAGCGACTGGACACTGTATTCTACTTAGTGTTGTTCTTCTGGCCTGTATAAGAAAACTTCTCATCAAGAGAACAGCTTTGCACAGACAAAAAACTGGATAGAAGGACGGGTGAGTGTTGTTATATAAAACTGTCTGTTTGGTTCAATAACCTAAACACAGAGTAGGTACCATAGAGCCCTTACTTAATATAATCTCCCTCTGGCCAGGGATAAAAAAATAAGCTTTATGGCTACATGCACACTTGAGCTATAATCAGCTTTTCACTTTTTAAATCCTGTTCTCTTCAGATTTTGACAAACGACCGAATGACGACATTAACTGAGTCTAACTGGGATCGTTGGCCGCTCTGTTGCCCGTGGCTCTGCCATGAATGGGTAGGCCGTCACGGATCTGGAGAACATCTAACTAACAGCTTAGCTTGCCTGTCAGATACAGGAGGGGTGATTTTCAGAGGAGAAAGCGTGATACGCACATCTGAAATCTAATAAAACTATAGGTCCCATCAGCATACATCATACATTTGTCTAACATAAACACATTAATAATACTGGTGTATATTAATAAGACGTGCACAGAATTAAACACTATCACAATGAACTGCTTAGAAAATAGCAGAACACCTTAATACTATTTAAAGGTACCGCACAGCTGTACACCTCCTTTCCATATCAATAGTTCCCATTTCTCCTGTTTCATTGCCAGATAATTAAAAGGAGCTTCATTTTAAATTGTATCTAGAGCCCTGCGTTGCTACGATACCAAAAACTCAGATAATCTATTTTTATTAGTATGAAAAATGTGGAAAATTATAAAGCTGCAGAAGTTCAACAGTCTGACTCTCCACAGCACTTAAGTAAAAACAAAAAATTAATACGGTGAACTACAAGTGATTTAACAAACATGGAGTTCTGGTGCACCTTCGTCAACGTCCTCTCATTAAACTGGCCGCAGCAGGAGAAGACAAAAGACATGGCAGGCACAGTGTAGCGACTGCCTGCCACCAGATATCATGTTGTGTTTGTCCCAGTCGCTTACCGTACGGTGGGGAGGGGGGCAAGCTGTCTATCTTGAAGGGTTCAGCCTTGCTGTGACAGCCCACGGCCCTGCAACAAAGGGTTACGTGTCTATTCAAGCGAGACATGAAGTTCTGCAACAAGAGGCTCCCCTTGAGTAACAGAGCTGCACTGACACTGTTTTTATTAACATCGTTACACTGTGTTAAGACCAGTTTTCAACTCTGGCTTTGGGACTTGGAGGGGAATCAATGTAAAATATTGTGTACAAATGTGGACACATACATGTAATAAAACTGTATGAGAAAGGTATGAAGTGAAAAAAAAATTGGGAAAACAACACTGAAGCATCATATCTTTGTATTTTTAATGCCAAACTGCCAGTTTTCAGTCTTTTCATTTATTTGACACTGTGCCCAACTCTGGCCAGCTAGGTCAATTATATTAGGCATTTCTTTAAATGTTCACCACACAAAAACAAAAATAAGTACAGAAGGGAATCAGGTTCTATAGCCAAGCACGCAGGTCAAATACATGGAATTAATTCTCTGCATTTAGCCCATCTACTAGGGGGGCAGTGGGCAGCTTAGGGAGCTCTTAGTCTTGCTCAGGGACACGCCTGGTGGCTGGGCTCCAAGCCGGGAGACTTCCACATCCCAGCTTCACACCCTATCTACTGAGCCGCCAGGGAGCTTAAGAAAAGTCTGATGCTCCAAGTAAGAGATGTGGTGCAGGGTTTAAAAGTGGCGCCCTTACCTGGGCGGTTGCACCTCTGCAAGTGCCCTTAGCTCATTTGGGGCGAATGTTTCCACAACCGGAGAGTCAGGATTTGTGGAGCCGTTGCTGAGGCGGTCGCTGCTTTCGTACCCAGACTCTGTGCGCTGGATTGCCCAGATGCCGGCGCACATCTTGGGGTTAGCGGAGCCCTCGGGCCCACGCTTGTCCAGGGCGGCCCGGCCCTCCGAGTCCTGGGAACTGTGGCTGCCCGTCTCCTGCCTCTGCTCGTCCTCGTATATGGTCATGAGGCTGTTGGGCTTGCGTTCCTCTTTGGCCCGGGGTCGCTCTGGCTCAGAGCGGGCCCTCGCCTGCGATGGGGCGTGTCTCCTTGCTCCCTGCTGCTGCCGCCGCTCCAGCTCATCCAACACACTGTCCACATTCAGCACCTCCCTCACCGGCCTCCATGGCCGACTCTTGCTGCGGCCCCCCCCGCCGGCCCTCTCCCCCTCTGTGTTGGCCGCTGTCTGGTCCTGCTTCCGGCCGCGGCCTCCAGACGGGCAGCCCTGGGAGCATGGCTCGGCACGGAGCCTGCTCTGGTGCGGTGACCTGTCGGGACGGGCGATCCCCTTGGTTTGACCGCTCAGGGTCGTAGCGTCTGCCTGCTGCTGCCTTGGCACGTTCTCTGGCGGGGAAATGGACTGGGAGCGCATCTTCTCTGAGGGTGCATCTAAACGAAATCAGAGACCCTAGTATTCCACTAGTGTTCCATAAGGACATTTATTTTTCTTCATGTTGTCATAATCTTGCCAGGACTTTGCACATTTTCCAAAAGAAAATGTCTGCATACACTGGTGTATAATATAAGTACATCTAAAAAACACAGAATCCCTTTTATGCCATTAAATAATCAATCAAGGAAAAAAGTTTAATCACATTAGCTATGTTGTCTTTAAATTGCCGTCAGTTAATGACCAGTAAAATATCCACAGCATCCACCACTATACATTAAGTAGGTAAACGTCAGAATAATAAGCAAAGAAACTAACGACAGAGGCCAAAAACAACTACCTTTAACACCAGCTGTACACATCCACCCGTATGGCCTGCACACCGTCACCATTCATGTCTCTTTCAGTGTTACTGCTGTCACAAAGAGCCTTCGTTGTGTCTGTGCCCCTGCAGTGCGGTACCTGCCAGCCATGCCAAGCGTCCCTGGCACATTCTGTCCCCTAGAAGCCCGGGCGGCCGCTGCTGCCATGTGGGCAGGAGCCACGGGCGTAAGAGGAACTTTCATGGGAGCGTAGCAGGCAGCACAGCAGCACGCGCCCCCCCGCCCACGCTAAGACAGACACGTCACCCAATGGAGCCTGGTTAAACTGCACGTTCCCCCCCGAAGCTCCACCCCCACTTGCCTGTCAGCCTCTGTCAAGGACGGCATGAATCACACGTGGCACTTGGACACAAAAAAAGGGAAAAGGCGCTCCTGGAAGGAGGCCAGCCTAGTCAAACATCACACCAGGTATTCAACGCACAGCAGCGAGGCATAAACTATGTACTCACACCTGCTAAGCCTCCATCTGGGGGTTGACTCATCCTCAGGGCTTTGAACTAAAACAGTAATGAATTATTAATGAATATTCATGTGATTTTCTATTATATCTGACATGCCTTACATTACCATTAGGTTATTAACACCGGCAGGTGGCCAATAGAGAACATTTCACGGGGTCTTCTTTTGTTTATGGATCAGACATATCAACAGTTCATTAAAACAGACAAGTAACCAACTTGCGGCCAAGCTGAGCTTCTTCCATGTTACTGAATTTGACTGCAAAGCCCTCTCTGATACTGACATGTAAGGCATGTATTTTTCTACAGTCTCGTCAACGCAGATCTGAACTCATGCCTCTCAGCTATTTATAATTGCTAGAGAAAGGAACAAGACAGTCTACTGTTATTACATTTGAAGTGAATGAATTATTTGAAACCCTAAATTTAAATGAAGAACTTGGGAAACGCCAGGCTGACTACTGAACCAAGGGACAACTGGAAAGAAGGACAGGCTGCAATCCTGACTTCTGAACTCCACCTCCTGCTTAATGGTACCGCTTCACGCTGGTCCAGTACTTACCATGCACCAACCAGATAGATGGAGGTGCCCTCAAGGATACATCTGTCACAACATACACAACTACCACGAAACCTACCAGTCAGAATTGCAGCCCTTTAGCCTGTCCAAAGGCACCACAAAATCTCTCACTTGTACTCCCAATGTGGGAAGAGCTATTAAACCCCAGACCCCCCCAGACCTGTCCTTGACAGTAAAATGATAGCTAACCCACACATGCATTCTACTCAACCTTATTGTCACTGCTATCTTTATTCCATGACAAAATGCACTTTTACGGCGTCACCAGTGGGCGTCTTTGCCTCTGAAGTATTACAACCGCACTGTAAATATGGAACACCATTTTAGTAACATCTACCTGTTTTTAATTTGTTCAAATCACACTGTTCCATTTCTGTGCCTGTCACAGGAAGCGTGTCATTATGTACGCTTTGCCACCGCACAAGCCCAGCCCACCCGTCAGAAAGATCTGCTTCAACCATGTCAGGCGAGACATACGAGCTCTGGGTTTCCACGGCTACAGAGGATGGGAAAGCCATGTGCTTTAAGAAGCTGGCATGTTATGGATAATGAGGTTCCATTGCCATCATCCTAATCCCGGGTTATGTAAGAGCCTTTGGCATGGGGCACCTGGGTACCTCCTCGCTCCCTGTTAGCGTTCCAGAACCGAAAGCCTTTTGATCTGGTCAGGGGTAGCGAGCCCTTGCCAAGCCTGTCAAACCGGCAGCATATGGAGTTCAAACGGAGGCAAGACCCCCGAAAGAGGGGGTGCTGTACGTGAGCCGCTCAGGTAAGGAACATGCTGTATGTGGGTTGACAGGAAGTAGGTTCTTACTTCGGCACGAGTCTGACCTCCGCTGGCCCCTGCTGAGCTCCTTCCTCTGGGGGTGTGGTGTCCGCACCTCCCCTGACCTCTGCGGGCACTCCCTGGATACTTCCCTCGGCCGTCTTTTTGGACTGCTCACAGGGGCTTTCCCTGCAGCAGGAGCAGAAAGACATTTCTTCTCTCGGGGATGCCCTCCCTACACACATGCACACACACAGTCTAAGACATAAAGGGGCTTCAGTGTAAATACACTTGATACTTTCACAACATTAATTAAGATATAAGTTTAGGGAAACAAGCACAGCCAGACAGTGATGTACTTGTTACAACATTCTGTTCTGATACACGTAACCTCATTTCAAATAAAAAAACTAAAATGTATAAAATAAGTGAAAATCTGCATGTAAATAAAGTGAAAGACCTTAAAGGGCTACAATATGAGATGTACAACTTCCACCTGAATTTTGAATGCTAACATTGCTGGCCCTCTGTATATCGAAGCACAGAGCTAAGGAACATGTTTAACATGTAAAGAGCTACCTGACAACAGGTTTAACAGCAGGCTTGAAACATGACCATTAAGTGACACACTGAAGTATTTACTTTTCCCAAAGCAACAGAATGCATTGTGTTAAACCTGTACATGCATTGCCAGGACTTTAACCCTGTGACATTTGATAGCAGCTTCCCATCCCCAGTGCTACCTGGCCCTCGCCCGCCGCTGCACACTTGGCCAGTAGAGGGTTGGGGCTTTACTCTCAAGCCCCCTTGGGTGGCCTCCCTGTGCCCGTCTGGCCTCTTCACCCACGCGTCGCAGTCGGGCCCTGAGGGAGGCACAGCTACACATTTTACTGGCTCACCCAGCAGCAGAACCACCCTTCATCTGACCCACTAATCCTCACTGAGCTCACAGAAACCCTTCATCCTAAATTAATTAGGGATGGTTAGCACATCTGGGGCATTTGTGCAGCCAGATGGACTTAAACACTAACAGCACATGCCTTAGTTTTCCTCTCACTTGCTTTTTTTTTTCCCCGCTACCAATTAAATGATTGCTTTGATATGTGTTTTGAGAATTGTGATGTTGTCTGTCTGTCCATGTGCACTTTAATGCAGTTGCTACGTGCTATGCTAAGCATTTAATGGCAATAATGCTGTGTGTTCGCTATATAAACAGAAAGTAATAAACTTTAACAAGGTATATCTGACTGCAAACCCTAGTGAGATCTTCAATGATATATCACTGCTTCATGACTCCCTTAATTACCTAAGACAAGGAAAGAGGGTTAAGCAGTGAAAATAATTTTTTTTTCCCCTAAACCTGTACTTTTATTGGTTGAAAATAATCACCACTGGGCTAGTAAGCCCACAGTTTGGGCATTCATTACATGTCCATATTTAGGACTATAAACCCTGAAGAATGCTGTTCACAGTGTGAAAAACTGTTAATTGTCTCAGTCAGAGGCAGCAGGCAGCCAGACAACAGGGATAACAGGTTAGTGTGTGTTTGTGTGTGTGTGTGTGTGTGTGTGTGTTTGTGTGTGTTAGAGAGAGACTTGGGGGGGGGTGAGGGCAGCAGCTACCAGCCCAGTGAGTCTGTAGGGATTTATCAAAAGTGATGGATGCCTTAGTGAGTCATGGACTTTAATCCAGAAGGCAAACATTTATCTGGTGTCATTAAGCACTTCCCGTCCTGCTAAAATGAGCACATGTCCATGGGTAGATCTTACCAAACAAATGGCAAAGCCAGAAGTTGCACAAAAAATAAACATTTAACGTATTTGACAGAAATCAGACATTCATTTAATTAAAAAACAAGGCAGTTCATATTATTACATTGAAACGCCTCAAGCCTTCAACGCAGGCACAACAGTGAAAAAATGCAACACCAGTCCAACTGCACAGGGGCGGTACACACAGTAAAAAGAACATTTGTTTTGGGTTTTGCTAGTTGCAAAGCCTCCCATGAAAGCAAAGTCTAGCGTTTGGCCCAACACTGGGAAGTGGAACAACACGCAGAGTGTATCTGAGGACAAACTGAGAGTTCTAACTTCAATAAAACACTGGCATGCAGTGTCGGCATTACTTCCAAGTGGCTGGTATTGTTTTTCTCAACAGGCCCACAGGCTGCCAAGTCAGCGCAATAGCACAAGAACAGAAACCCCACCCCTCTCCCCACCAACCACCAGCGACACAGAAAGCATGAAATCAGAGTTGGCAGTGATTTCAATTAATTAACTGGGAAGGGCAACTGGGAGCGAACAGGCTGGGAGAATGTGGAAGGCTGTGAGCGCTGGTCCTTTACAACATTCTGAAAAGGGTAAAATTGCATTTCAGCCCTGTTGGTCTGTACCGTGTTTCATAATTTCGCCGTGCATCGAACTGCGCGGCGCAGTCTGCTCTGAGCGGGTCTCACCTGCTGTGTCTCCATTCACGGGCGACTTGTATGGAGACCAGAAGGTGGTCTGCCTGGGCGCATCCTCTGTAGAGACGGCGGTGCCCTGAGGGTTGGCGTAGAAAAGCAGCAGCGGCTGGAAGTGGCCCCGGATGCATTTAGAAACCACTTCCTTCCACTTGGACCCGACCTGCAAAGTGGGAGATGTCCAGGCGTGATTGAACAGACGTGTGCAATACAGCAGCGTGTCTGTCTGAAAGCAGGCGCATGACAAAATTCTCGCTGGACTGAAATATTTTAATTAAAAGGCATGTTCGCTCTATAGTGTCTTTCAGGACGTTAGGCAGCAGGCATTACAGAGGTTGTCAGATTAATTAATTTCTAATCCTGACCAAGCACGAATGACAGGGAAAGTGTCCCTCGCACCGGCACACACGTCATCCTGATGGCTTTGCATTACAATGTGAAGCACCAGGATACGGACAGGGCTTACCCTCACATGCTAATGTGCCGTCTCAACACTTTAACACAGCGGTGGTTCATTTACAATTGAGAGTCATCTGCTCTGAGAACGGCAAGAGCTGGTTTAAAAGCACATGGTCGCATTCCACTACAACCGACCAGAGGTGAAACGGTTGTTCAGCCTGCCTCTCCCACCCAGACACCAGATTGGCTGATGTCTTCATTCCAACTCATCTGAGAACAAACACCCACCCCCCATACGCTTTGGGAAGTGTCCCTCTCTACACTTTCATCTTCTGCGAGTTTGCTTCCATCAATGACTGTGTCCGTCCTTGTTTTCGTCACCGCTTTGGGGACTGGAGATCCTTTCTCAGTTGGACGGCACCAAAGGCCATCAGGAAGGTGTGCATGGCAGCTTATCTGCTCGTGATTTTTAGTGTCCTGCTACCAACGTACTCTTGTGCAATAATCCTTTATCATCTAGCCTTTCACAAAACAAGATGTACTGCCTGGATGAAGCCTAATTTATCTAATTTATTTAACACGGCTCTGCTATGCACCCTTCCATTCATATCAATTTGTACTTTATTTTATACTTTCACATTTGTAACACTTTCCTTACTTGGTCTGTCACCTCTGGTTTCATCAACCAGACTATGTAAAACAGAACTGAAAATAGCACTGTTAGTTTTACCAAGATTTGCAGTGCCTGGCACACTGACTATCAGTATGACGATCGAACGAACCTGGCGTAAGGTTGTTAAAAAAATCATGAAATATCATTAACATGGTGTATAGTGTTTTTACACAACAAACGCAAAGCACTCCTGACTTTCATTGGCTTGATTTAAATGACTTTATTTCACAGTAACTGCAGCCGTTCATTGCCTTTGTAGGTGTTCGTTTGTCCTTGTGGATTTCAGGGTGCTCCATGGGCAAATGAAGGACACAGAAGTTACTAAAATAACAGTTTCTTATGCATCTGAGAACCTGCTGCACTTCAGGTTTAATGTGAATCAACTTTGTTAATGAGACCTTAACACAACTAAGCCCCTTTGACATGCACCTCTTTCACCGTGGCATCGTCAAAGAAGACCCATCTAGATGTCTTGGTGTGGTAGGCGAAGGCGCAGTAATGTCTGCTGGAGTAACAGACCATGCCCACCAGGAGCAGCTCACTCCGTTTGGCGTTCTCGTCCGTCACTCGGCAGAACAGCTGCAGCAAAAGAGCACACAGGTCACCATGCAGGTACCACGCGGATCATGCGCAGGTCACTACGCAGGTACCACAGGTGTTACTGCATATGCCACCACACAGGTTACAGAGGTAACATTAAGTTACAGAAGTGAGAAAAATTCACCAGAATGTTGTTCATAACTGAGGAAGCTCTAATTTGGTGTATGCAGCTGTTTAAACTTCACTAAGGGGCAGTGAGCAAAAAAAAAAAAAACACTGCTTAATTTGCTACGATAAACAGAGCAGGCACATTACAAGAGGACATCCTGTTCCTACACAGTTCTGCAATACACACACCACCCAAAGATAAAACAGATACTGATCAAACTTTTCTTTTTGTCCAAAAGGACAAGAAACAATAACAAAGGAACAAAAAGCCTCCGGGTCCTCATTTTCTCTCATGTGAAGAGTTTTTTTTAGCCTTTTTAGCCTTTGAAATCAACCCCTTTAATCTGACTTGACGACTAATCCGACAGCACAGTAACTGGAGAATATTGTTCTGTTTGTCTGCGCTTCGGGTTGCACATGTTTGCCACCGCTATGTTGTCTTACAACAAATGTGTTCGTCACATTTTTTTTTTTTTTTGAAACATAATGTGAGCAACACCTGAACAGTCGCTAAGCGGTGAGTTTCAGACATCACACAGTCATGGTTACACGCACAGACGCTGACCCCGCTGTGGGTGCCCCTGCCAGCCCTTACCTCAGTCAGGCTCAGGCGCGCGCCCAGCAGGCGGATAACGTCCTCTGTGAGATCAGACTGCTCCGCATCCCACACGAAGCCAATGGTGACGATCTCGGGGCAGTTCATCAGCACGCGCCGCATCCGGATGCTCTGCCCGCAGTTGCTCTGCAGAAAGATAGCAGACCGGAGCGGAAAGAAAGGCGCTCGACCATCTTGCGTGTACTTCACTTGCATTACATCGTCAAGGAAACGCTTTTTCTGCAGATGTCCTATCGCTTTAATGTTAGGTGTATAAAAACAGCCACAGAGCAGTTGCTGTAACCACAATAAGAAACTTCTATAAATAATTTATTTAACAAATCGTGGCTTAAAAAGAAACCACTGGAATAATATGACACTATGTACCAAACAGTGTATAGCATATATTTAAAACATTACATCATCATAATTAAAAGAGCAGTACATACTGCAGACTGATTAGGAATACAATGCTTTATCAGTATAACAGGATTACATATTACATGATACCACCCATATGTTCGTTACATTGTTACTGTCAGGCCTACACTGAAATTAAGTACAAGAAAAATGCTGTTAAAAGAGCCGTAACGCCAGACGCTTGAAATCACAAAAGGTTTAACTGCAAGATCCTTCAAGGATCTTAACCCATTCCAGTCCACAATCCTCCCATTGGGGGGTTTCAGCAAAAAACAATTCCCAGGAGGTGACTTCGCTGACTCTGCAGGGGCAGTGCCTTTCGGAAAACGAAAACGCTCGCCAAAAACGAGACCTGGCACGTTTGGGCCCCACGCCCAATGCCCCGCCAGCACGGCTGCCACGCCTGGTCACGCTTCTCTCCCTGGCAGCGTCACAGGGAGCGGCGTGCAAAGCGCTCGCTGCAGACGGAGACATCACGGGGAGCTGTGCTCCTGTTGCCAATGGAGATGACACAGCGACTGTGGATAAGCCTCGTCCCATGTATATATATAGCAACTCAAGACTGGCGGATTCTCCTTCCAGGCAGCGCAAACACAGTGTGACAGTCAGATACACAGGAGCAGCTCGTGACTGTTCACGGATTAGACTTGGCTCACTGAAAAGCCCCAGTTACACGGGCTCTGCTTTTAATGCCCCTTTCACAAAGCCTGGCAGGTTGGGGGAACATTGTGTAATTAGTCTATGGTATACTTGCTAGTAACATATGATCTGCACTGAAGAAGGTTGGTGTGTTGGCTAAAGCACAACTCCCACAAACTTATCTTGTGGTAATATTGATTTATGCGATATGATACACATGAACACTGAACACACGTAACAGCAGAGAAGAAGCCAGCAAAGTCATTATACAGATGATGAATCCTGGGAAATTTGTTTACCGGGCAGTTCCTGAGGTCCCCGGAGGTGCTGGCTGCCTGAAGCAGACCCCCAAACGTGTCTGACGGGAGCCTGTCGCTCCTCTCCAACACACGCTCTACCTGCTGACTGGGAGTGAAACAGAGAGGTCTGTGCACATCAGACTGGGAGGAAGAGAGAGGCTGTGGGGTCAGTGCAGGTTAGGGGGGGTGTTGTTCTTACCAGAGGGCCGTGGTGGAGACATAGTGAACCAATTCTGTGAAGGGCAGAGGGTCCGAGGACGCTCCACAACTGCGGCACACAGACTAACGGGGTGAAGAGAGGGGAGAAAGGAGAGAGTAAAAACAGAGGGGCGAGAGAGGCGAGAAAGGGAAGAGAAAGGAGAGAGGAGAAAACATAAGAAAGATAGGACAGAGGTCAGAGGTGAGAGGGAAGACAGGAGAGAGAGAAAAGAAAGACAGAGGAGAGAGGAGAGAAAAAAGAAGATGCAGGTGAAGAAAGGGGAGAGAACAGTAGAGGACAAAGAGGGAAGACAGGAGAAAAAAAGAATGCTTTTTTAACTGCATACATACACACACGTATGCTAATCATATACAAGCGTCCATCTCTAGCATCATTAAGAATTCAAACAGTACAATTTGCACATTATTCTTCACACAGCTCGACTGTCATAAACACATCACTGTCAAAATCAGTCACATGTTAGTGAAATGTGAAAGATTTAGCAGTCCTGTGCTCACCTGCTCATACAACGTCATGGCGAACTTCTGATGGGTGATGCAGGACTTTGATGTACATGCCTCCATACCCATGTCAGACACAATGTGCAGGTGGATCCGCTCCAGAATGTTCTCCTGGTGGCCCACACACAAACAAGCACACACACACACACACACACACACACACACACACGGATATTGTTCCATTGTGTTAGAGTGCACTGTGTATTTTCATTTTCCAAAAACTGGCATCAAATGAAGTGGAATGCACAACTGCACAGCTGCCCACAATTGAATTAACACCTATGTGAAGCAACTCTCTTTAAGACCTTTTAACAAATAAACTTGGATGAAAACAGATGTTACTGTTTCTTAGTCAAAGCAGTATTAGGTTCTAAACTGTACAGGTTTCAGACAACTATGCATTTAAATTATTTTACTTGCGGTACTTATGTTTTATGTATGGCGTTTGCATTCGCCAAAGATTTGCTAACATTCCCAATTGCCAATTCAGCACTGCATAGATTGTTCGTACAAATTTACACAACGCAAACAAAACTGCCGAGGAGGATTGGCCCCTTTGCTGTACAAAACACACACAGAATGAGTGAGTCCAGCTCTCTAAGAACCTACTAAATTGTATATCATTGTTTAGTCTTACTGCCAGGTTAACTGCCAAAAAAAAGGACCAGCATCCACAAGGGCATCTGCCGAACCGGCCACGTCGCCGTGCTATGAAGCCTGTCAGAAAGATCTTCTGAACGTGTGTTTGCCTTCACTCTAAGTGAAAAAACCTTGATTATCAGACCGACATTTATGCTAACTGTCCGACAATTACACACTTTCAAAAAACCATATTGACAGAGACATTGTGGTCAATGAAAAGAAGAGTGCAGATAGCTGGAAGGTTTTACATATGAAGATGCAGGTCATACTAAAAATGTAAAAAACAATTAATTTACTCATAAGTACCCTTAAATAACTTGTCTGAGTTGATGCCATTGGGAAACATTGAATAGGAATAGTACATACACTGCAGATAGTAAATGTTCATATTGTGACTGTGAAGCAGGGCTATGTGACCTCAAATGGACCCCCGGCCCCCCCACGCAGCACAAGCAGCACCCATGATCCATCTCCTCTCATTCAGTCTCTGACACTTACTGTATTTCCAATCCAATAATGATTTACTCTGTAGTAATTAGATCACGGCAGCAGAGCAGCTCTGCTGTCTGAACACAGCTGCCTGCCCATACAGCACTACTGTAGCTACTCCATATGTGTGTGTGTGTGTGTGTGTGTGTGTGTGTGTGTGTTTATGTGTGTGTAACGAGTGGCATTGCGACACCACCGCAAACAAGAGGAAAGTGGTCAGCCTTAACATCATCGTATGTCTTCAGAGCCCCTTCCTTTAACAGAGCACCAATAAAAAAATAAAACCCGGTGTGTTAAGTCTTTACTGCTAACATAGACACTGTAAAGTTGTGTTCATAATATTGTGCAATTTAAAAACCGCCTCAGCTGAAGTGTTAGTTCCCAGCAGTGACGTAAAAATGACTTACCTGGAACAATTTAAGAATTGAAATTGAATCAGGTATATTGAAAAACGTCAGTGCTTAATCACTGTTTTTGCTTAAACAAATGTCAATGAAATTTATTGCGACCGATCTGTGTTTCTTTATGGTAATCTCATTCATACAACAAAACGTGACTCACACCTACTGTATGGCCATAACAAAAGGATCAGATGTGAGGAACACAGCCCCACCACTATGTTAACGGCCGGACTCACTGGGTCACTCAATAACAATCACAAAATTAACACCGGCCAACAGCCCCCTCAAATTAAGTACAGCTCTGGAGAATAGACAATATTGTTTTTCTCATAAAGAAAGCTGGTTTCCAATATTAAAGTACAGCCTGCCAAAACCGATGATTCAATTTGCCTACAAACTTATGTGCAAAAAGCCCACGCTAAATTTGTTTTCCTATGAGAAAATACTACTGACTCTAAACAAGAAACAAGGAATATGTAATGACAATGGGGATTTAAAATGTATTTTTCACACACACACACACACACACACACACACACACACACACACGTGTGTGTGCGTGTCTATAAAAGCAAGCCACCAAAGCTCAAAAAGAAAAAAGTATATCGTTTTCTGTCACAGTGTAGGGCTTAAAAAACAGTATTGCTTCCATAAATCATATCTTCAAAATAAAAAAAACCTGCCCAATACTAATATGGAAAGTGCATGATTTGCATGGTGCCATGTTAGTAATCAGCAGAACACTGGTACAGGCCAGAATATTTAATTAACAAATCTGTGTAAACAACTGGCCCCAGATGCCCTTTCTCTGAATTCTGCTAAATGGAGCCTCCAGTGCTAAGCGTTCAGATGTGAACCCGGCACTCCTGTGATGAGCCACTCAGATGCTGCTGACAGAACAGAAGACAGGCTCTTCAGCAGGAATCCACCTAAAATTATTCAGTTGCTCTTCCTGGGACGACTGAGTCAGAGGCCCAGCAGCGTGGAGCAAAGCATTGTACAACACATATTAGCAAGCATGAAGAGTGGCACTGCCCCCCACCCCAACACCCCCAAGAGCGGTAAGTGCGCTGCTTTCCAGTGGCGACCTTGCCAATCTGCTGTCCCGAAGAGTGACCGTTTTGAACTGGCATGACCAGGTCCTGCAGAACAGTGCCAGATGGAGGGGGGATGGGGGAGGAGGGCTACTCACAAAGCACTCTGCCGCGTCATCCATGAAGCCCAACTGGAAGCGGCGCTCGTCCTTGAAGGTCTCGGCCAGGGCATGGCGCAGGCTGTCCGAGGGCAGTGCCCGCTCCCGGCTCTGCTGGAACTGGGCGAAGATGCTCTGCGAAGACGAGAAACCCAGTTGGTGATGGGTTTGTGGGCACTGCACTGACTCCTGAGCACTGGGTCCAGCAGGCTCTCAAACTTCACTTAACAGTTAAGAGCTTTTCAACACATTAAATCCACAGTATAAAAAATAAAAAATAAAAAAATTTAAAAATTCAGATACACACAGAAGTCAAAACATAAAGCACAGGAGTGAGAGCTGTGTACCTTTAGTGCACAGAAGATGCAGGCATCCCCAAGACAAAAGTGTCCTGGAAGCTGTCTCAGACTCCGCCTAAAGATGTCCAGTTGCCATAACACCTGCCAGAGGACAAGGTGTGGGCAGCACGTTAGTCAGTCGGTGCTGAATTAATTGGATGTCAGACGCTAAGCATGATCTCCGGCATTATAATACTCCATGAAGACATGCTTATGCCTTCTTACGCCTGCTTACGCCTGCTTATGCCTGCTCATTTACTCATCTCATAAGCACATTTCTCACTTCACAAGTTTCTTATTAGCACAAACATGATTTCTGCTGCCGCCTGATTTCATGACAGGGAGTGTAAACCCCCTTTAATGATTCTCAACCAGTGGTCACTTTTGATTATCTCTCACATTTAAGGAAGCTCACAACCCATGCACGATCCATGCTGCCATATTTGGTCTTCAGACAAAGACTGGAGAGGAAAAAAAAAAAAAAGTGGTGCCAGTCCTTGCTGTCTCTTTCCAAAGGGCAGTGGGTGGAGCAACAGCGCTATCTGCCCTTGGTGATGGCTGACAAGATGTACAGAGTTTTGTACTCATTTGCCCAGCCTCAAGTCAAACAAGCCCAGCCAAGAAACACCACCTGTTACTGGTGGACCTGGTCTAGGCTAAAAATGCTCACATACAGCAGCTCCAGGGCAGGTACAATCTGGGTCAGAGCTGTGCCTGAACAGGTAACCCGCTCCCTCACTTTCCTTTGCTTGTGAGGATTACCAGCCATGTCTGTGTTCAGCGTGCTAGGAGACGTCCCTGACGCGAGGATCACAACTGACATCGCAGCTGGAAGGGGAAAAATACACGGCACCGTCTCTAGACTAACATCTGATGTCAGTGGAAAAGTACTGCACTGCACCATGACAGAGGGGCCGTCATCATCTAAGGTCTCCGCACAGTTTGGCAGGATCAAACATACCAAAAAACAAAAGAGGTTCTCACATCAAAAAACGTGCGCAAAATCCTTCCATAAAATCTTCTAAAGTTTTTTTTACCAGCTCACTAATATTTCCTTTAGATTTTTTTTCCCCTCGCATTTGACAGCCAGACACTGCCAGACGGTCTGCCAACTGCTCTGAATAAACCAGTAAATGTACACTTGCTCTTGTTAATGGCAGTACAATCCCCAGCAACAGGTACTTAATAGGAGCTTATTTTTATAGCAAGATGCTTCACTGTAAATGGTACCAGTCGCTAGGTGTGCTGGTTGCCATGAAACACGGTGGGTGGGGGAAGGGGACGTGGAGGCAGGGGGAGGGGAGCACCAGCACATGTGCACAGAATCAGCTTGGACCCACCTGCACGGCACTGTTGAGGAAGCAGCTGTTCTGGCCGGGCTCGTTCAGTAGGCCCTTGGTCAGGGCCAGCGACACCATGCTCCCTGGCTGATAGGACGTCCCAATGTCACTTGCCGGCTTTTTGAACAGCCTGACCCATGCCATTGAGGAGCGCCTCTTGCTCAGGGCAAAGTCAGTGGATGAGGCAAGTGGGCAAGTCTGTTACCATGGCTGGCCCGGGTGCCCTGGGAGACATTACTGAAGGACAACTAGAGACTGAGAAAGAGAGCATTTGTATTTCGCTAGCACAGGAAGAAGTGCTGAATGGTCAGGATGGTCCCCCGGTCAGGGGTGCGAGTTTTTGTGAACTACAATAACAGCAAAAAAAAAAAAAAAGAAAGAGGCCACAGCGAAGGACCAGAGGTTCAGCAGCGTGGCTGAGTGTGTGCTGCTGGCTCCATGCACGAGGATGATCCCTCTGCACTCTGAGAGGTCGAGTATTCCTGCACGCAGGAGTGGCGGAGGAAGGCTCCTGGCTGGCCGTGTTTTCCTCCCACGTCCCTAAGGGTCAGAGGCAGCGGGTCTGCAGCAGCCATGCCCGGGATGTAGCGCAGCAGCAGCTCTGCACGCGAGACCACAATCACCCTGCACCTTCTAAAAGACATAAACAAAGAAGTGAGTCAAGACTTATTACAATAATTAACCAAAGGACAGTAATGCATTCATAATGCTATTCGGCTATTGAGATGCATCAGGCCCAAATGCTGGCACTCATTTGAAACTGCATCACAAATGGAACTGTATCTTCATAACAATGCAAATATTATTGATCAGTTATGATGATAACTCTAGCAGTTCCATGTTTTTTCCTCAGTGAAACCAAAAATGGTTCAGGAGCTGCTGGCCACGCATGTCCACCACAGCTCAACTGAAACTTTAAAAACATACAGAAACTGAACCATTTTAACAGTTAAAGTGTGCTAAATGAAATATAAAACACTGTAGTATAATACACTTATGTAATAATGATGGCTTGCGTTTATTACATAACATAATATTATTTAGCTGTTTAGTGCATTAATTTTTCAACCAAGTGAAACTGCTTAAAGTTTTATAGTTTCAACAAAAGAATTTTGATTAAGTGCCTCAGTCAGTGGTACAACAGCAGTGCCCTCATGGGACTTGATCATATAACATTTTGGGTAGAAGCCCAGAGCTTCGATTGTGGCCCTATGTGCCTCATTGTTTCGATGACGTTGCAGAAAAACTCTCACCTCAGGATTTCGCTTGCTCGGAAAAAGGGGCTGGGATGGATCTCAGAGCTGAAGCGCGAGCGTCACACGTTTGTCTAAAGTGCTGAGTCGAAAATGAGAGCGGGGACTGGGAACGGCGCCAGACCATAATATCACTGAGTTACTTTCAGCTGCTTTCCAGGATGCGTCCAGCACGATTAGTCAAACCCTCTCCTGCGGCTCCTCAACAATGAGCCTCTCTGATATGCGGCTCAAGCTAGGCTTCAATTGCGCCATTTTAGCACACAGGCCAGTCATGTAACACCTGTAAGAGTCATACCTGTAACTGTAAGTAACTGTATGCACAGTTTTATTGTAGCTTACTGTTATTCACCCATCAAAATGCAACAATGTCACAAGTAGCAGTGAAACTGTTTAGCATATTAAAAGTATTCCACTACTCAAACACAGGACAGCAGGTACAACAAATAAGATAAGGAACACTTTATGTTTTACCTATAGCCTTCTGCTGTTCATTTTTGGATTAAATAGGTCACTGTGAGTGTTAAACAGCTGCTCACCTACTTCCTGTCGCTAAGTCCCTCCAAATGGTATTTTGTTGTGTAACAGAATTAGTTGGGGTATACTAACCAGGCTATAATTAGGCATCTAAAACTGGGAAATTATTTCCCAATCTGCAGTGCAAATGTGGACAAATTTGTGTCTGTCTAGGCCTCAGTTCCGCTGGTCTGAGCATTGCAGTACTGCGCAATTAATGAGTGACACGGTCATGAAAAACCATAAGAGCAATTTAAACTACACCATGGAATGTCCAGCCACCAAACAAATGTGACATTCTCACTGGAATTACATTAATATGGATCATTACTCAATTGTTCATTTTTATTGAAGAATGCATGATAACTGGATTTAATAGATGTGAACCGTTAAGCTAATAGTCAAGGCTTTCTTATTTGTAAGCATGGCTTCAAAACTGACCAACAATAACAGCCACAGGTGGTGTAGAAAGCTAGATTTACCCTGGGCACCAAACAGATATGAAAAACTGTGACAGAGATATAACTGCCATCCAGTCAGTGTTGATTCAACTAGACTCAGATCAGTTTATAGCAGGAACGTTGCCAGAGTTTCTATTACGACTGGTTTATCTTACTCTGGGCCTCATGGCAGTCAGGTTATCTGGTACATAAGGATACATAATCATGGGGCGTGAAAACCTAACAGACCAGAATGAACTACACAAGACTTCTTGAACAGCTGAACTGATATTATAGGCCCAGGACCAGAGCACGCTAGTGTTCAAACTTCATATATCCATCTATCACTGTTCATTGATGATTACAATTACCTGTACACACATTAGCATCACATCCCCTGTAACTGACACTGTAAACAATTATAAAGTGTTGATGGAGTACCTTAAAACGATCTGAAGCAGCTGAAATATGGACACACAAATAGATTTTTTTTCCTGAATAACTGTACTACATATTAACTAAAAAGCTTCTCGAATCTTCACAAGTCTAATAATCATACGTAAACAGCCTTACATTCACAAGACGCGTAAAAAAATAATAAATATATGCGTTGGAGAACAACACGATTAAAGAAAAAAGAGAATGTAATGTTTTGAGTGCTTGTGTCAAATATAGAAACGAGCTGTTCACGTTTACAGATAACATAAATCTCAAATTTGGCAGTCCATACATAGTTAGAAGCCATCACTAACGCGTACATATCTGACAATCCGCGCTAACAATCACAGTTTTCGCTTCTCTCTTCCAGAAGAGTCAATCTTCACTTTTACTAAGCAGTTAACAGTAGACTACTGTATACTTAGACAATTCAATTGTGAGCATATGGCTGGTTAAAAAAAAAAACAAAGGGTACATTATTGGTGCAGACCTGCGTTAAACAAATTACAATTTTTATTATTTACTTTACATTAAATACTGGACAGCAAAAAAATGCCTGTAATGTGTTTGTCGGCGTTAATTAATTTCATCTGGCTGCACTACACAGCTGCTAGAAGTAGTAAACTACAAAATACTGACATCCGTCTTCACCATCACATCAAAGGAGACGTGCATAAACGTGGAAGTAATTAAACGTACAAAAAATCCAAAAGTTATCGAACTGACATGCCACTGGGAAAATTCAACGTTTATTCCTTATCTGAACACACCAAATTAACATTGTTTTGTTTATCTTATAGTATGTCAACAATTCTGCCACTACGTATCTTAAAATGTTATCAAAATACAAACAACTAGGTTTGTATACAAAGTATACAGTTACTATATTAAAATTAGTCAATGCCTAGATATTACTTATGATACTTATGATAGACTTAAGTAGGCAGTAGTTTGGCCAAATCAAACCAAGAAATTAGATTTTTAAAATAGTGCCTATTGCAGGACATGTAGTTAAAATGGTAAAGACTGTCTTTCCCCCGTTATTTGTAAAATGTTTGTTACATGTGTGTTAAGTGTCATATTTTGCAATTTACACGGGGAAAATATTCGATTTTGGATGTTTGTAGGTTATGTGTCGGTGACCTTCACGTCCCTATTTTAAAATATTTTATTTAAACAAAACTGTATCATCAAGTGACATGTCACAGTGTTATCGTCCTGTTCATCCGCTGCAACTTATTACAGCAATTATACCTGATAACATTAACTATTTGTTATTTTCATTTGTATTTTGTGAAGGTATTTGAGTAGATGAAGATCTGGTGGACAACAGTGACTGGCTTAAAAAAAAGTTTATGGTTATAAATCCGACACCCACCGCTCACTCACCGTACAGAAGCGAAAAAGATCCGCCGATATTTTGCGCGTCCGTCCACTCCGCTCGTCAGGGCATTACATTAAAAAGCGCTGGTGCGTTTGAGCCTCATTCGGACCCGCAACAGCAGCAAAATATCCGCATGATGTCGGGCGACGTTTTAATGAATGCCCGGGAACTGCAGCCGCATCGCTGTAAACATGACCGGGTTTTCGCTGGATCACGTTACACAAAACCCGCAGATGAAATTCCGCTGTTTCGCAGCAATTCCTGCCGACGCTTTCCACCTCGGCGTTTCCACAATATTTTTTTGGCGCACGCAAACGCGCCCGCGGCCGCGGATCTCGCCTTTTCGGGGTTTAAACGTGTGTAATTTGTTGTCCAGATGCGGCGGCGAGCGGCAGGGCGCTGCGCAGGAGACTCGGAGCGCACTTGCTGATGTTTCGGAGCTCCGAGGTCAAACTGCGCCTCCGGACTACAGCGCTGTACTGTACTCACTGCAGTCCTCTGAGTGCTCCAGGCGCAGCGCTCTTACAGTTTGCGAGGGTGGCGATTGTCTCCCAATTCAGCCCAGCTGCAGTGTGCCGTTTTCACTAATTTCGCTCGCTGGCCAGGTAGGACGGTCCATTCTGCTCAGAGAGTATGTTACTGTACATCGCGCATTCTGCCGTATCCGTCATCAGGAAAATTGCATCGAAACAATTTTCTTTCGTAAGCGTGCGCCATATTTGGCTTTGTCTGTGATTTTTTCTCACGATTTTTAACCGATTTATCCATAGCCGCTAAATAAAATACTGAAGTGAAATAAATAAACGAAGTTGCTTTTCTTATTAGTATAAAACACGTGCATATTTCAAATATTTTGTATTGTTTGCGTACAGTGCTTGTTATAAATGCAAATAATGCAACTACTTAAGATTACAAAATACGCTTCACGTCATGTCAGGTAGTGTGATTACGCGATTATTAAAACATTTTATTTATGGAATTAGTACCGTTCATTGCTCGATAACCGCATGTAGGCTATACTGTATGTCTGTAGTAATTTTTAAATAAATGTTGACAAAGGTAAAGCGCATTTCCCTAGTCTGCCAAACTAAGGTAATTAAACAGAGTATTTAGAAGTTATACTTTTCAAATTAACTGATTATATTATAAAGTAATATATGGCGTGTACTTTTAACAGCCGGCTTCTAATTTCAACAAATTTGTGTAGCGAACTTTTCAAAACGTTATGTTCAACGTTATTTCATGCCAGAACCTGCGGTGCGGGCTCAAAACACACAGATTATTGCACCATGTTATCTTTATTAAGCGGCATGGCTTCGCTTAGTGCTGCAGGGTCTAACAGCAACGCCTTGCACGTCTGCTTATTTTTAGACCAGTTGGTTTAAGACTGTATCTGCACGTAACGTGCATTAACTGTACAGGCTAATTACTGTAATATTTATTCTGCAAGTTGTAGAGAAATCTGTATCCTGTAATGTTATTATAACGTTAAGGTATACGTTACCTTAGTGTTGTTATTACCCTTTCATATGTTTACGCAAGTTACATTATCTTGGTAATATATTTTTTTCTTAAATCAGTTTTATAAAATACACTTGTGCGATACAACAAATTCATCGGAAAAAAATCACATAAAATTTTAATAAAATTTCCTTAAACAAGTAAAGCCATTGCCTCAGGCTGATAGTAATGAAAGGGAGTGGGGGGGGGGGGACGCTCGTTAAACCTCCATTATGTAATAATACCTCGTTAGCCTATCTGATCACGTTCTGTCACGTTATTTCTCTCCGCAAATTACTCTTCCGACCGACTTTACTTATTTTTCTATTTTATTAATTTATTTTTTATTACGTCTTGTTTATCCCTACGGGGAAGTTGAACATTACACTCAATACATGGGACGATATTAAAAAATGCTTTAATTTTAGTTGATATATTCATTGCATGTGTCCATCCCGCTTCATAAACTTTTTTGTTTACTCTTGGGTTTAAACATATTAGCAACTCGTATTTCACGATATAGTCAGGTCCATAAGTATTCGTATTTCTACAAAGTTATTATTTTAGATGTCCATCAAAGCATGCTGTAGTTTAATGTAAATGAATATGTGGACACTTTTAGCTTGAATTTGAGGGTACAGAGGAGTCTGCTTTAATAGATAACCTCATTAACTGACCAGCCAAAATCCAGTTTTATATGAAGTGATTATTCACTCAATTAAGTTTGCATGTCGACATGCTGACATGTAGCTGTTAGCTCAGTGCTTCACAGAACTGCCTTAATAGACCTTCTTCCACACTGCAAGCATTACTAGCATAGCAAAGTTGAAATACAGCTATGGTAGAAACCTCTCAGTCGTTAGGATGAGGCTGATTATGCCTCAAGTAAGGGACCTGGGACTTTAGCTCAATGGGTTGATCCTCTTGTTGGGTAACTCTGAGTGGGCTGTGGCTGTGTGGGTTGGAGCCCTGGCAGGGGGGTTCCTGTTGCATTGGAGCTGTGACCTGGATAAATGCCAGCTGCTACCAAGCGTTTGGGCTGAGGTTGCCTTGGGTATTTAGAATGGGAGGATGTAACAGAGTTAAAATATCCCTTTGGTCGAAACCTCTAGGATAGGAGCCTCAAGTGATTTGGGTCTTTAGCTCAGCAGCCTAATCCTCTGGTAATTCTGACTGGACTGTGGCTTTGTGTGTGTGAGCCCCTGCCCCTCTAGTTCGCTTTCATTTTATGTCTTTATTTGTGTTATTCTGATTCAGAAATGCTTATTTTAATTTTTTAATTTGAGAAGTTACTATCTGCCCAACACCAGGCGTTTTTGACGTCAGTATCTAAGTTTCATGTTTTTCTAACAGTTTTAAAAACTTGCTTGTTAGCGAGAGATCGTTAAGGTTACAAGACATTTTTAATGAGCAGAACAGTGTTTCTGAAAAAGAACTCTAAGTGTAATTGCTCACTAATAAGAGATAACACAGCAGTTGAGTCATAGGGTAAGCACAGATGCTTGTGGACAGCGTCATAAATCAGCATTTTTAGGTGTGTAAGTAATGACGTTGATGACAGGTGCAGGCGTTGCTGGTTCTGGGAACTTGCTATTGAAGTTAAGCTATTTCATAGGTAGTGACTGATTTTCGTAATGATTTCAGTGCATCAACTTATCTGATGTCATCAGCATTACAGTATGTGAGACGGGACTGGGATTTTTAACCCAGTAAAATGATTTATCCGCTTCTGTTTAAATTGATGGGAGAAAAACCGTACCGTGAATGTGTTCAGTCAGGTGTCAACTTAGGTGACCAAATGTTTTTGAGCAGTTGGCTGCTCATCTCTTCCAGGTCTGTGTTATTCCTGCATTATTTCCACATTGTTTACAGAGTTGATTTCTGGTGTGTTATTTGCATTTCGAATCTGTTGATGTTATTGCACGTAGGTAGTTCAAAGAGTTGTCACTATCAGTGAAGCAAGCCACCATTAAATATAACATCAAAATAAACCCATCATGGAAACAGCAGAAACACTACGTGTGGCCAAATCAACGATTTGGTACATTCTTAAAAGCGAAGCATTCACTGTTGAGCTCGGCAGCACCAACAGGCCTAGAAGACCAAAGATAACAACTGTGGTGAATGATGGAGCAATGCTTTCTGCGGTGAAGAAAAAGACCTCTTTACAACACCTAAGCAGGTAAGGAACACCCTTAAGGAGGCAGACATATCAATCAGGAAAATACTCCTCCAAAATAAATACACAGGGTTTACCACAAGGTGTAAACCACAGAGAAACCTCAAAAACAGGAAAAACAGATCTGAAAGAAAAAAAAACTTTAAAAGCTTGATGTTTGGAACAATGTCCCATTTACAGATAAGACAAAGATCAGCTTGTACCAGAACGATGGGAAGAGAAGAGTATAGCGAAGGGGAGGACCTGCTTATGATCTGAAGCATACCACCTCATCTGCAAAGCATGGTGGAGTTACTGTTATGACATGGGCATATATGGCTGCCAGTGGATCTGATTTCTTTGTATTTATTGATCACATTACTGCTAACAATAGCATCAAGATGTTTTTTTGAAGTGTATAGGTAGATTCAGCCAGATGCTTTGAAGCTCCTGACAGCACATCACAATGCAGATGGACAGTGACCCAAAGCATACAGCAAAACCCATCCAAGACTTTTATAAAAGTAAACGTAGAATTTTTTGAACAGGCCACGTCAGTCCCCTGACCTGAATCCCCCTGAGCATGCATTTCACTTGCTGAAGATAAAGCACTGTAGGAACAACGAGGAGCTGAATACTGGTGCAGTGAAGGCCTGGCAGTGCATCACCAGTAAAGAAACCCAGGGTCAGATGATGTCTTGGGTTTCAAACTTAAGACAGCCAAGAATTACAAATGAGAATTAAAAATTTTTTTTTTTTGATATTGATAATTTTTTTTTTAATATTGATAATTTTTTTTTTTTTATATTAGTTTATCCACTTTACTTTTGAGCCCCTAGAATTGGGGGACTGTCCGTAAGAATGGTTGTACTTCCTACAGGTTTCATGAGATATTTTTGAAAAAACCCTTACATGAAAGCTGTGTACACTGAGAGTACATCTCATTTCATTTCAAATACAGTATGGCGGCTAACATGGCCAAAATGAAGAAAATCATCTCCCTGTCTGAATAGTTATAAGGCTGACTGTAAGTCACCTACACGATTTCATTTATTGGTGCTTGTTTCAGTGTCACGTGATTAGCTAATGACTGTGATCATTTATTCTCAGGATCATTTCTTTCAAATTGATCTTCTAATTAAAGTGAGAATTAAGAGCTTTTGAGGACTGCTGATCTTTTTGTTTCTGTCGGTGGTGAAGGAGATCCTTAATGGAAGATTAAGTGGGAATAGCTGCAGGGTCACTTAAACTGCTGCGAAGTTGTGTGATGTGGTGTTTAGGCCATAACTCTCTTCCCTGGTTTAAAAACCAGCTGAAGCTTTGCCACATAACAGTGAGTTTACATCCTTCTTGTGCTTGTAATTGCTTTTCTCAAGTGCTCGCATGATATATTGTATTTTTACAAATGCATTTTTTTCTCATATATGGGTTATTCTCAGGAACATGCCGCTGATATGTGATATGGACCTTGAAAAATAAACACTGCGTTTACCCTTGAAAGTCTAAAGCAATCTTGGATGAAATGTTTCTAATTGTAATTACTGGGAAATTGTATTTTCTGTAAAAAAAAAATAAAAAATCTTGCCTCAAGTGGTTGCCGAGTAATGGTTGAAGCACAACTACGAGCAAGGACACTCAGAAAGCTGGGTCACCAGCCGTGAACACACACTGCTGATAGTGGAAATGTTGCACACAAACAGTGTTTCGGTTAGTTGGAGAATTAACCTGCCAAGAAAATTGTTTGAAAAGGTTTGTCATTTTTTTATATGTGTTTTCTTTCTTATTTGGCCAAAAATGGTCATATAACAAAATGGCCGTGTAGAAACAGTCATCTCTCTACAATTTTGTAGCTATTTCCAGTAAAAATTCAAACCGTGGTGGAATCAGACTGAGGAAAAACTTAATATTTTATCAATGTAATAACCAGGGTACAAACCCAGTACCTCAAGCAGAAACTTTAGAATTTTACTAGAAAGCAAGGTACCCCCCAGTGTGTCATGTTTCTGAAAACAACCTCAGTATTAACAGCAACAGATTGCAAATACATATATACACACAGACGGGTGACAAATTAAAGGAATGACCAATATAAAGTAATTATCGACAGGCTGTTCTTGCTGACATAATGGGATTACTTTGTTCCTGCATTGACATTCTCAGTCATTCTCAGTTAGAGCTGCTCTCTGTTGTTCTTTACATATCGCATAAATGCACAAGCATCACGGCCATCAAATGTGCTGTGGACCACAGTGTCCGACCCTATTCACTCATGACTTTCCCATAGATCTAAATGCAGATGTCACTTTAGTCTCTGTTCCTGTTGAAACACTAGCCAGTTGAGCAGTCTTTGTGACTGAAGCTCCCACCATCCAAGCCCCAACAATGAACCCTCTGCGAAAGTCACTTAGATCTTTTCCTCTTAATGTCTTGATCCAAAGTGAGAATCAGCTGGACCTGCTCAGCATTTTAACACCTGCCACAGAGCATAACTGGATGTTCACCATGCAGCGTACCTGCGTGGAAGCGTTTTCATTCATTATGTTTCTCCACTTATTTACTTTGGTTTTTCCATTAAATTCTCATTGGTCTGCATATATTGCAATGAGGAAAATAAGTATCTCTTTAGAGTTAACACTTTTTTCTGCCAAGTCTGTCAAAACAAAGTAAGCCTATATGGTGACATTACAAAGGGATGGACTGTTGGTCCTAATGGCCACTGCTTTTTATTTAAATTTTGCTGACACACACAGCCTGTCATTTTAGGACGCAAAATCAAAGATCTGCAAAAGTCACATGAGACAAAAATCACATTTCACTCTAGTTGCTGGTTGAAGGAGAACATGGACTTGTGTTTGATGGCTCCATTGGACTGTTGCCTTTAAGGCTACTTCACTCTACATACAGTATAATGTATTTGCTACACTTACCTTTGGCTGTCAGTTGTGTGACTGATGGCCATGCCAACAGAGCACAGACAGCAGTTTGTATTGGGGGGAAAATGCTGGAGCTCAATTTAAAAAGGAATAATTGTATAGGGACTAATAATGCAAACAAAAAGTCACCATAATTTCTGTTGTTTTCCATTAAACGATAGAGATTGGATCTATGGAATGGGAAGTCTCACTATTAAGCTAATATAATTGGTAACCTGTTGGCAGTGCTGAAGCCATCAGCACTACTGAAATACTGAGTACCAGGGGCCAGTGTGGCTGGAAAAGCGGGCAGACTGTTTTCATTAGGACTGTACTTCTTACTTTGGGTTACAGGCCTCATCTACACATTGACCTAGTGTTAGCAAACGCAGTACAATCCACTGGGTTGGTGGCTCATAAGTTCATAAGAAAATGGAAGACAGAGATGAAGAGAAGCACCTTTGCTCTCTGTCTTCTGAGCTTCTATAAGAACGTATAAATGGACTCCTGGATGTTTGACTTTTTGTTGATCCTTAGTATGTTCTTTTGCATTTGTGTTAAAGTCAGTCTCTGTGCATACTTATATGCACATTATGTTTGTTAATACATGCTGATGGAGACGGTCAACTGAAGCTGCCAAACTGGATAAGCTGGAGGGCAGTATTCAGGGCTTTAATGTAAAATTTTACCTGTCAGTCATCTGAATTTTACTTGCAGTCCCGTGTGTTGGATAACATGGCACTCTATTATTCCAGACGCAGTAGGGAAATTGTCTTTTAAATTATGATTATTGTCAGCACGGTTAGTTCGAAGCAAATCTATGCATCAAATGTAAAGCATAATTTTTCAGCTGGGCCAGCCATCAAAAAAAAAAAACATCAAAATAAACATCATCATTGGCTTACTCACTTTATTCTAATAGCATTTTGTGTTTTTAAAAGATGGAGTCCATTTAGCACAACCCCACAGAGACAGCTTTGTTATACCACTGATGCCCTGGAGAGAAAAATAAACACAGGGAGTTTTTAAAAACTGCAAATCTATAAAATGTCACTTTGTGATGACTGTCAGCATCGTTTACAGTCACAGTGTGTGCTTTTTGTTTTTCTTCTTTCATGTGAGCAGTCAGTGTTAGCCGCTGTTAGCTCGCTGTGCCCGAAGGCAAAGCAGTCCCAGGGTTTGTCATTGTTTAATGTTGTCGCTGTTCGATTTGCGCTCTGTGCTTACCAGCACAATGGCATTCATTTATCACACACACACACACACACACACACACACACACACACACACATGCGAGAATGCAAAGGGAAGAAAACGAGTGAGAAATAACTCCCTAGAAAAACAATAACATTTTAAGATGATACACTGTCTTTTCCTGTCCTGCTTAGCAATTGGAGAATTTGTTGGACTTTGCAGAATATGCTTGTGTTTATTTTAAAGACGTGGTTAAGCACTTCTTGGAAGCCTTGAAATACTTAGCGGTTCTATCTGAGAAGTAAACACGACATGCATGTAGCTATGTGTATGTTTAAAAGAGCAAAAAAACCAATGAAACGAATCTGCTTCAAGTCACACAGCATTCAATGAGTGAACATTTTACTTTCCTTTTTATAATAACCTTATAGCCACTTATAATTGCAGACTGTATTTACAGGTTAGCCTATCATTTTCCTGACAAAAATTTTAGGTTGAAAAATTGGGTTGCTGTATGCAGATTTTTCATGAACTACAGAATTTTAAATGAAAAGTGCAAGAATGCCCCTTCCCCATGGGGAAGCTTTCTGTTCGTTGCGATGGACATCATTAATGCCATGGTGATCTCATAATGTCTTGGAGACGGGGGCAGGGGCGGGCTGAATAGTGCGAGGTGGCGCATTTTCATTTATTTGAGCCAATTGCATGGTCGAATCCCTTGTGACGGTGACAGCCAGCGTGGTTCACAGGTCGTCGGACTCGGGGACGATGGCGGATTCCACGGTCACATTGGGAAGGATGAGGGGGATGCCGTCAGAGATCCAACCTTGCGCCGTTCTGTTAAAGGTAGGTCGCTTCACTGTCGGGTCCTGGAGTTCAGGGTACTTCTGGGGGTTCAGGTCTATCTCCGGTAACTTGAAAGTGATCCCCCGGGGCGCTTTGTCGAAACCCCCATATGGAGTCGCTACTCTGGAATATACCAAAGGGCATAATCATTGTCAGACATAGTCTCCCAACTGCCGATAAGCATAGGGCTTTTAGGCATGTAAACGTTCAACAGTGCATTGCAGATCTCTGAGCGATAGATAATGTGAATGTTTTTATATCAGAATGTATTGAAATTTGAGCAGAACAACAGGGCAAAACAGAAAACTTACAGGAAAATTATTTCATTTATTAGTTGTGTAGAGTTTGTAACAATTAGAGGAAGAATATAGCATAAAAGATAATTGTATATTAAATATATTTTGTATATTAAATAGTATGTTTAAAAACTGGTTATTTAAGACTTACACACATATTAACATAAGTAAAAATAAGATTGGGTGCCATACCTATTGAAACATTTATAATCGGGACCCTCGGGCTGGGGTTCTGGGACTGGCATCCTGGGGTGTAGCGTTTCGGCCAAAGTGGGGTCGTTGATGATGGCCTGCTCCCAGGGGGAGTGGTAGGACTTGGGGACAGCTGTGGTGTTAAACTTTTCAGCAGGGAGGTCCTTCAAGGGCCCTGCGTAACCTGAGAGGTGCACCACATGTTCATCAGAGTCATATAGCCCTGCACCCAACGTGTCACGTGTCTACGTCTCCGCCCTGGACTGTGTGGGTTCCACACTGAACCGTACCCATCAGCGATGACACAGCATGTGAACTTTGTTCATTAGCAGCATTTTCTCAACCCTACAGCGCTAATTTTAACTACAGCACGATGAACGTAAGAAAAATAACATCTGTAAACAGTAAAGCGTGTATTTTATATTTGACCATATTCAATAAAGCAAAAAAGTGTAATGCACTGAATTATTGTAGTTGGCTACTTTTAGTGAGAAATAAAGACAGCGATCATTAAAGCACGATGACATAAGCATATTATTTACCATAGTTTGTTTCCTGTTTATGCATTCCTTTAAACAAGCAAACACAGCTAGACTTCAAATCATTATCAAAGTACTAAAATTTTTGGATTAAAGCCATTGCAATTAAAATACCAAATTTTAGCCACCCTAATGAGTTTTATCACATCACGATCCTTCTTGTTTCATCTCATGATGCAGTCGTTAACTTACCACATTTTAGCAGTGCTTTGAATTAAATGTTATTTAGTCTCAAAAAACCACATATACAGGATAATTTATATAAATTATTTAAAATAAAAAATAAAAACTGTATTAGTTTATGAGAAATTCCCTTGTGTTGTGAAAGAATGGGGCACAGTTTAACACCACAATCCCTCATTTGCACTATAACCATTGTAAACCTGATGTGCTGAAGTCTCCCGGTCCAAGTCCTGCCCCATCCATCATGAAATTGGGCCAGACCATTTGCGCAAATCCCCTCTCATGAGTTCACTCTGCCCATGCTAAGATGGGATGGAGCAGAGCGGCTTCCCGGCGGGTCTTAGAGCTCTCCCTGGAGAAGACTTGGGTGGATTTAATTCTGATGTTTTCATCTGCTTGCCAGTTGTGCCCCATATTTATAGCCCTCTGCAGTGGGAATGAAATGTGACGGGTTTGCCCCAGGAAAGTGCGGATGGGTGCAGCATGCAGGTAGGGGGGTGAGGGTGTTCCTCCACCAGGCAGATTGCAGGAGCTAACCAGACAGTGAATAAGTACCAGTGTGGACCATGATACATCCACTGGCTTGTTTCTTCCACATCAATGTACAACTAAGAACACAAGATCAGGGGTTGGTGGCTAGAGGTTTTTTAAATTTCTGTGCCTTGTGTGGTTTTTTTCCAGTAGCAGTGGCTGTTAGGCATCGCTGCAGGAGCTAAACAGCGCCCCCATGTGGAGATGTATATTCTACAGTCACCATACAGGGACAGAAAGATGCCGAGGTATGTCTTTAATTGCTTTTTAATTCAAACTGGTTTGCAATTCCAGTGTTCCTTGTGGCAGTGAGTCCAAAAATAACAGATAGCGTAAATATGCTTCCATCTCCTCAAGTGTAGAAAATCGGGCTGGTCACGGAGATTGTGGACAACAACCAGGCCCTTCTGATCTTGTTAAAGAAACCTTGGGTTTGGACCTCACATGGAGGGCTACGCAGACACACCGAAGGCATGAGGAGCCATCCATGCGTCCTGTTTAAACACCAGCAGGATTGTATGATATTACCCAACGTTGAATAGCCGCAATACGCTAACATTTTCTTTGTTTACTTTGGACAATATCCTGAAAGAATAAGAGGATTGCAAAATGGGTCTGATTTTATAATTTGCAGGTTATGGGTCACTGAGCTCCATTTTTGTAAAGTGAACATAAGTTGTGAATAAGGAGTTTAGCTCTGGGGCTTTTGCTCTGTTTGAGGCAGAGATGCTCAAGGCTGTGACTGTTGGAGGTCACCCTGTTTTGTCACATGAGCAAATTGCCATGCTGAGGAACAGACCACAGTCTGTGCAGTGGCTGCATAGCATCTGGTGACCTGCAATTGGCATGGTGGGGTAGGCATACTTACCAGGGGCAATGTTATCAGGGTGAGGGGGGGCCCTTGGGTCAGACGTGTTCAGGGCTGTTTTCGCATCTAGGCCAGTTCCGTCACCTTTGCCTCCTGCAGTATCACCACCCAGGCCCTGAACATCATTCTGGGAGGGAGGACAGGGCCATTTTTATCTAAACCCTCCATACGGTCCAAGGCAGCACTTTATTGCCGCTGTTAATCTGGCTGGCACAGTATCACTGCAGATATGTACTGTTGAACTCTTTAAAGGAGACATGAGACAAATTAAACACACCAAGTGGAATGAGGTGTACCACTGAACAACATGTGCTAAGTTATAAAAACACCTTTCAGGCATCATATTTTTTAAATCATATGTGTCCATACCCCTCCATGTTTACATAACTCAAAGACTTCAACATATGGGCATAGATTCAGATGGTGTCTGCCAATTGATTTCCTTTCAGAGCCGGCTAGCTCTAAACATTTACACCTTGTTCTGCTAGCTGTAATACTCTGCTTTTGAACCTGGTGTTGATATGGCCTGGACAGGAGTTATAAAGTGTGGAATTTGTATGTTAATGTTTGCCCTATTTCATCGATGGTAGTAGTGAATGATGAGATTGAAAATTTCAGATTTTAAATGGCTGGGGACAGTTTTCTGTTAAAAGGGCCACTAGGGTGGATAGGGTTTCTAATAATCGTTATTTTTCAAATATTAAGCCATTTTATTTACATTGCAGACATTAAGGGGCAAAAGAAAAAATGTTCATAATTATTCCGCACTTTATTTACAGTCTCTTTTAGTTACATTTTCAGTGAATGAGAAGATGGTGCCTTAAGGCTTCTGCCTATAAATCAGATTTACTTTTTAGTTCCCCTCACCTTTCTACCACATAATCACTAAACTGTAATAAAGTATTTTATAATTTAGGGGAGCCCCAAGAGAGTGCATGCTTGTTGTCATAGAGTTACTGGCCTTTCCTGGCCTACATCTAGTAGCACCCCTGAACTCTTCTGTGCATTCATAGTGAATCATCAGAATGTCAGGGCTGGATCTCCACTCACCACCCCATTCTGACTGTCATGTGTTTCCCTGAGACCAGTCCCCCTGCCAACTCCTCTCTGGCAAAAACTAGTTCCATGTGATATCATCCAGAAGACAAACCGATGTAGTTTGACCACAACTTACGTTCAGCTGTGTGTTGGCTTCGTTCTGGATGCTCTCGAAGGTATACTTGTCAGATCTCCTCTGGCGCATTTTGAAGAGCCGAGAGCCTCGGTTGGACAGCAGGGACAGCTCCTCCAGCATGATGTCTTTGGGCAGGCTCAGTTTCTTTCCCAGGTCCATTGTGTCCCCTGAGGGAAGGAACATAGCTTGCTTTAAAACAGTGCCACCCACTGGTGCTGATGTGGCACAACATGTCCCAGGTGCTCCACACTTTAACTTTCGTAGTGGTTTAGCAATAGTCACTTCTGCCTCCAGAACTCAAAGACAAAAAGCACCAGGGCATAAACTATCTAACGTCTAACGTCTACAAATGTTTGCATATTGTGCTCAACTCACCTGCATAAATTCATTTAAATTTCTTAATTAAGAAACTATTATGCCTCTGTGTTTCTGTGTGGCTTTGGGTACGTGGTCTTTAAGAAGGTATATTGTAAGCACAAGTTCTGGTCAATACATGCATTTAGGTTCCGCTTTTTTCTGAACCACATTATTTTTGTCATTCTATGAATTCAGATTTAAGGTTAATAATTATACTTGATCGCATTTTTACCACATTCCATGTTGAAGTAGTCCATATCAGTAAAAATAATTGTTTGCGCTCTTTGCTTTTTATATGCTGTTACATCGCTGCGTATGGAGATGTCAGAGAGAAATCAAAAACGGAAAGGCCATCTGGACAACGTTCCTCAGCTGTTACGGATTTGCATGCCTTTACAACAAGACACAAACAGCTGCCGCCCCCTAGAAATAGCCATTTCAGAAGGACGATTACAAAAGGTTTAGCTGTTGTAGGCAATAAATCATCCCATTATCTTATTTATGGCCAACGGGTGTGGAGGGGGGGTATAGGACTTTGACCCCTGCATGGTGGATTTGATGTCACGTAGAAGGAGAGGTGTGTGTGGGACACTACGAGGGGTCGGCTAGGTCATACCATCAGAGCCGTGCACCTCTCGACACAGAGCCGCTGCTTGCATCTTCCTCTCCCTGGTCGACATCATGCTGTGTTGTGACATGGCACCGTGTGTTGCGCTGCGCGCTTACCCAGGAACTGGAATACACAAAGGACATGGGATACTTGCCCCACTCTGCCCACTGAGGCCAAACCCCTGGCGTTCCCACCCCCCTCCCCCCATCCAAGCCGAAACACTAGAGTCCAAGCAGGAATGACAGTCAGGCCCCTGTTCAAAGGGCAAAGGGAGAAGCTTCCTTTAAATAACCTTCAAGTGATGGTGAGCTGTGCACATCACAATGCTCAAGCGCTTTGAAATCTATACAGAGGTCCCTGTTAGGTGCCAGTGTAGCCAACATTTAGGTTTAAGAACCAATGTTAAGTTCTGTGTGCTTACAAATCTTTAGACTATAAATTCCCTTTGACTGACACTGATAAATTCTGTACAGCCGGGCTTCTTTACCACTGTCCCAAACTCTCTATGACTCATGTATCTTTTCACATCCAAAGTACTTAAACAAGAGTCCACTGACATTTAAAACAGATGCACTGCAGCCATTGCTCACATCCTTGTACAGTGGTCTGCCTGTACATAGGAGTGTGCAACACTCAACAGATTGCTTTGAGGAATCAGTTGGTCGGTGCCGCAGACCATGATGACCCTCGTGTCTGTTCAGGGAACACCCCTCTCCTGGGCTGAAAGCAAATAACGGGGCTCCTTTGATCCAGATGGGCAGCCAGAGACACACCTCAGGTAACCACCCCAGATGATAGCTGGGAACACAGCACATTCGTTCAAGATAATGGGAAACGGGAGGGGATTTAAGGACGATCGGCTCCCGGAGGGTAGCTGGTGAGTCACCCACGTACAGCCACGCTGACCCCTCTCCTGCCCCGTGCCCTTCAAACTCTGCTTTCCTACATGGGCCACATCTGTCTTAATCACTGCTCAGAATTTACATTACCTGTTTAAAATGTATTTACCAGTTTGGGGAACATAATTTGAGAAAGTTTAAATGGCTAAAGAAGAAAACATGACATTCAACAAGAAGGTGGAATATGTTATAACACGCATATGCAAAACCCTGTAAATATTGGGAATTTATTTTCTACACATCAGGGAAATGTCAATAAAGCAAAGTAGTAGAAGAAATAACATATTATTGACAGGTTTAAGAACTCCAAAATGTAGCATTTTATTAATTTTTCTTATTTCAAAATCTGATTAAATATTTTCAAATTCCAGTTTGGCAATAATGCGGTTAACAAATTCAGCTAGAAAATTGTTCTAGGTTACGTAAGGCTTAGAGAAAGTGGTAGTGGCGCTGGTTACACGGCAACACTGAGTGAGGTATGAAGCTTACTGTTGCAGGGTTATATCAGGAGGTTAGGTTGGGACGCTGACATGGATGTAATGAGAAGAAGGAGCCAGTGTACTCTACCTGTGCTGCTCACGTCTTGTCTTCTCTTTCCTCCTGCGCCTTGTGTATCCTTGAGAGCATGAAGCTCTAAGGTCACAATGGGTAAATGATCTGTGTGAGTGCTCAAACTCTCCAGTACTGAAGCAAAATTGTGGGGGGGGTGTCAGTGTGTCCGCGCTCACCGGTATGCAGCTTACATCAGGTGGTTAAATATAGAGCCCCTAAACACTCGGGTCGGTCACAAAGGCACAACACATAGAGTTTGTGTGTGCGCGCTCGCGTGTGTGTGTGTGTGTGTGCACGCATACATGTATGTGTGTGTAGTGTTTATAGTTGTTTCTGCATTTTATTGTCATTTAATGACTGAAGGAACTGCCCGAATAATGCCCAGTTCGTGCCAGTCTACACCCCCCTCAGTTCTGGAGACTGCTTGAGTAGAAGACCCCACCTCCACCCCCCGACTCCACCTTGAGCATCCATGCCTGTCTCCAGAGGTGCTAATCGAGGTTGTATACACAGCACTTAAAGAAAGAGCTCGGCGAACATCAAAGGGGGGCACTTATTAAGAACTGAATACTCTGAGCTAGTCTCTGAGTGATGAGGATTGACACAGCTGCAAGGACGGCAACTATGTGCCAAGGTCACCCCCTCCCCCTCAGCCTCTGCCATCCTCTTTTACGTAACACGTCTTACTACAAAACCCTACACTGGAAATCGTCAGCTGCCTTTTTAAAAAAGTTACATTTCATTCAGTTGGTCTTCCTGGCAGACAGCATGTGGAAATACTGTCACAGGTGTGTTGTTGACAGGATATTACTGTAGGTGTGTGGTCATATCTAAGAGAAGGATTTAGAAAATTACTTACACTGTGCCCACATATATCACCAGGGATCACTCTAAGAATGGAGTGCAGGGGCGTGGCACTACGGCATTACAGTATTTCAGCAGGCAGTTCATCAAGCCAGTAATATTTACAAGGTGTCATCACTGGGTAATGTTTCAAGTTAAGATGCTGTGTGTTTTTAATACTCACCTTGATGATAGATCTAAGGATTCTGCATTAGATTTTATTTCAAGACAAGAAAAGCATTTTTTATAAGCAAGAGGTAGACAAAAGAAGTAAACACTTTTGCTGTAATGCTGTGATCCGAGTAAAGCGATGAGTGTGCATTACACCACGCCAACCTGTTCATGCAGCAAGAGCAGAAAATGGCCTGGGGATGGAAAACCAGTCAGAATCAGTAAGAAAATGCATTCAGCAAAAGAATTAGAACAGAAAATAAATGCATCGTCTGTTTTGTGTCAATTTTTGCACAGCGCACGTAAAAGTGTTTGAAGAAACTGTGTATTCAAAGATTAAAATATAATTTGAAAACTTGAAATGTGACCATTGTAGAAATCATATTTAACTTGGATGTGTTTATGGAATAGGGCATTAAGCAAAGGAAATGAAGATAAACTGTTAGCGTCTATGTCTGAAGTCAGACGTTGAACATATAATATTATCATATCATATTTTATACTTTGCACAAGAAATAAAAGTGCTTGTGCAGAGTTGGCCCTGACCAGTTTGGTGCTCTAGGCAAGATTTTTTTTCATTTTAGCTCCTTACGTTGCAATCAATTCCACCACCAATCACTGCGGTGGCATCCCATGCATGGACGGCACCCCTAGCATTTGCCTATGTGGCCTATAACCAGGGCTGGCACTGTTAGTACATTTACTTATCATAGTAGATGTCTGTAAAAACGAATGTTCCAGTTTCTGTGATGTAGGAGCCAGTACACGCAACCTGGAGTCAAGGCTTTGCTCAGCTGTCACGTCAAGCTTGTAGACCATGCCCCCCCCCCAACCCCCCCACTGTAAACTGTGAAACGAAGGCATTTCCTGAAAAAAATACAAAACAGATGTAATCTTCTTATTTCATTTTTTGGTTTCGGATTGAATTTTTTCAAAAGCTTCCGTCCAAAATTTGTACTAAAAGTTTGTATTTAATATCTGCAAATAGTGATTTGATCTTTAATTCATATCAATACCACATTCATATTTAATTTAGTGCTTTCATCACTGATTGTGCTACGTAAGTAACATATGTAACTAAAAATGGTAAACGAAATACTAAGAAGAATATATTTATATAATAATGATATAATATATAATTGTATATAATATTATATATGATATAAATAATGTATATGTATATTACAATTACTGAGGAATAATTTTATTAACAAGTCTTCCACCTGTAGCACAAAAGTAGTGGCCAGTTCAAGATACAGATTTAGATTTTAAATATTCATCTTACTGAATGTTTGTCTGTATCATTATTATAATGCTGAATATTGCCATTTCTGTTCAAAACAAAACATTAAACATACACAGCATTTTATCAGCTTGAATGCAGCACATTACAAGGCAATAACAGCCCTCCTGGCCTAATCGTGTAAATTTGATCTTTAGGAATCTAGGCCTGTTTTGGTTAAATTGTGCAATTGCTCAAACATCCTCTGGATGTTTTCTCTGTTAGAGAATAAATTACATAACTGCAGTGTCTAATACACTGGTTAGGAGTAAGTCCAATTCAACAGTGCTGTTTGGTGCTTAGGCGGCGTGGTGGTTAGCACCTATCACCATGCACTTCCAGGCCTGGGGTTCAATTCCTGCCTTGGGTCTGTGTGTGTGGAGTTTGCATGTTCTCCCTGTGCTTGGT